>JAADXE010000543.1:0-21645 GCA_023337545.1 Pythium coloratum | reverse complement strand
GTTCTACAACAAAGAGACGGAGGCCAACAGCTACGCTCAGCCGCCGGAATGGGACGGCACGACGCTAGCGCAGGGCCACAAGCCCAGTGCCAATCAAGAGGCCGTCGAACGTGAAGACGCGAGTGGCTGGGCCAAGTACGTGGACGCCGGCTCGGGGTACACGTACTACTACAACCAGCACACTGGCGAGAGCACCTACACACGACCCACGACGTTCCTCACGCCACGCCGCGGCCAGGCGCCCGTGGAGGCGGCTTCGGTGGACGGCTGGGCCAAGTACTTTGACGACACGACGCGCGTGTATTACTACTACAACGCGTGGACACACACGAGCACGTTTGAACGGCCGCCGCAGTTCGCGACGCCGCGCGCCGATGCGACGGCTACGACCGCGAGCATGCAGCGCGACGGACTCGTGGTGTTTGTGGACGAGCGGTCGGGGCGCACGTACGCCTACGACGCACAGACGACCGAGTGCCGCGCAGTCATCGGCATGGGCGGCGCCACGGCACGCGGACCTGCACATGCGACGGGCTACCGATGAGCAGGAAGACGAAACGCCACGTGCGCAGGGTCACGATGCGATGTGGGATTAAGAGAGCGACTAGCGAATCTAACGCCGAAGCTGCTGGCCTGGCAGCCATTTGCCATTTTGCGCCATTTGGCGCGTGTCACACACGCAGGCTGGAGCCAAGGCGTCTCAGGCTCAGCATTCACGCGCCGCTGGCGATGAGGACGCTTCGTCGTCACGCTGCGCGTTCGCCTATGGATGGTGGTGGCGGCGTCTCTCTGTGTAGTGACTGCGTCAGCAAGTCGCTGGGTCTTGCGGACGAAGATCGTACGGCGACTGGACACTCCAAGCAGCAGCAGCAGCAGCAGCATGCCGTCCATACGAAAGTGAGAAAGGCCGCAACTCACACTGAAACTGAAACGGAAACTGAAATGTCTGAGAAGAAAAACTGAGTCTGAACGAATCTTGAACCGGCAAAAATTCCAAAACGCCTCGGAAAAAGCCAGCGAGTGAGTTGGCACGAAGAGATCAAGTGAGCTAAAGAGAGAGAGATCACACTTTGTACTGTACTGTACACTAGCAAGTGTGATTCAAGCCACCGCGCGCCCACGGCCGCTGGATTTTTAACATCAATGGATTGCTTCGCTGATTGTGCTGAGTTGATGCCACGCCACACCACCAGCGGCTTCTCAGGCACGAGGAGTGCACCCACGCATTGTGGTCGTGACGTCCCTCGTGGATACTTTCCAGGAATATTTTAGCGAAGGCGGTTTTTCCCGTTTGTTTGGACAGAGTGTGCGTGTGATTGGCCCTGGATGACGGCCGGTCATTGACGGGGGAAGAGCGTCGCTGTTCGAGCGAAGAGATCAACAGCTCAGGAGAGAGACAACAACGAGAGAGAGGGGTGGCACGACGCTGTGGCGTCATCAGCGGGGCTTGCGAGGAGCAATCACGCTGACGCACGGCGTGTCATGCCACAATCACAGGAAACCTTAAAACCACTATATCAGTACATACGAGTATGTGGGACATTTACACCCTGAAAACGTGACCACGAAACCCAGCGGGTTACTGACTTTGCAGATGACGCTCTGCCTCGTGCGCTTGTCGCGAGAAGCTCCCCGGCGCAGAGTGATGGCGGCGTTCACTCGTACCGTATGTGCCGTAAGCCTGCGTCTGGCTCCTCATCCTCGCGTCCGTCGCGTCGTTCTTCGGCGCAGATGGAAGCCGCAACTTGAGCTGTTGGCTGGGAGGGTCGTTCGCTCATTCACTTTGACTGTTGGCTCGCAGACTCTTCCTACAGTATCATAGTAACTCACTCGACGCCGCGCTTCCTTCCTTCCTTCTGGCCAGTACACACGCGGCTCGCAGATCGCACAACTCACTTCGAATCATCCCGCTCGGTCGCAGTCCGAGTGCCGCTTCGGTCTGTACCCTCGATCCGAAATATTAGGTGCGTGGGTGGATTTCAGATCATCACACTCGACTGGCCCATCCCACTTCTATCGACCGCGGTGGTGTGGCTGTGCCTGTAGCGTGGCTACGCTGCCGCGCGCCGTTGAAGTGTCGGAGTCATTTTGCGATTTCGTCGCCTGCCCACAGCCACTGACATCACTGTCTCTCTGTGTCTCTTGTGCTTGCGATGGAACTGCCAGCAGTGCGTCCGCCGCGTCTTTCGTGGCATCGCCGCTTCCTGACCCAGATCATCGAGCCGCTGCACGCGCAGTCGCCTCGCTACCACAACGATAACTACACCCGCCACAGCATGCCCGAGATGCCCTCCAGCATGAACGGCTCAACCTTCAAGGCCCACAGCCGCGCCACGAGCCTCGCCAGCAGCGCGTCGTCCGCGACCGACTGCTCGCCCTCCACGAGTCGAAGCGGCCACGACAACCACCCCGTCGCTTGCAGTGAGGCGACCACTACGCGCCACTCACTCTCGCACAGTCTACTGCACCGCCTGCACCGCACGAGCGCCGCCAACAACAAGCCGCCGTCGCGCAAGCTCACGCTGCCACACACGATCACGGAGCGCCACGGCGGCCAGGACCTGTGGGTCACGGCGCCCGTGCTGTCCGAGACGCTGGAGAAGCAGGGCTTCCGCTGGCGCAAGAAGTGGAAGACGCGCTTCGTGGAGCTCAACGGCCGGATTCTGTCGTACTACGAAGTCTCGAGCCCCGGCAGCGGCCGCGCCGCGACGCCGCGCAAGAGCGTCCACATCACGGCAAACGCGCATCTTGTCGACGTCGACGAGCGCACTTTCTCACTGACGCCCAACCCTGGCGAGAAACCGTGGGTCTTCCGCACGAGCGACGCGCGCACCAAGCACAAGTGGTGCAAGGCGCTCCACGACTGCATCGACATCCTCATCTGGCTGCAGCACTACGAGATGGGCGACGTGCTGGGCGTGGGCGGCAACGGCGTCGTGCGCACGCTCGTGGACAAGCGCAACGGCAACAAGTTCGCCGTCAAGATCGTCGACGCGTCCAAGTTCAAGAACCGCGCGGCCGTCGTGTCCGAGGTCGAGATCCTGCGCAACATCACCAACGACATCAAGCACCCGAACCTCGTGCGCATCCACAAGGTGTACGAAGAGCAGGAGAAGATCTACATGATCCTCGACTTGTGCGAAGGCGGCGAGCTGTACGACTCGATCGTCAAGCGCGGCTGCTACGGCGAGCGCGACGCCGCGCTGCTCATGCAGCAGCTCATGGCGGCTGTCGACGCACTGCACCAGCACAACATCCTGCATCTCGACCTCAAGCCCGAGAACATCTTGCTCTCATCCAAGAACCCCAAGGATGCCAAGATCGTGCTCACGGACTTTGGTTTGGCCCGCATGATCCACGGCAAGGAGAACCCGCTGGAAGCCGGCAAGACCATGGCCGGCACGATCGGATACATCGCGCCGGAAGTGATCGCGGCGCACCACTACTCGGAGGCTGCCGACGTGTTCAGCGCCGGCGTGATCTTGTTCATCTTGCTGGTCGGGTACCCGCCGTTCTCTGGAGATTCCGAGGTCGAGATCCTGCTCAAGATCGCGCGTGGCGACTTCCAGTTCCACGCCGCCGACTGGTCGCACATCTCCACGCCCGCCAAGGAACTCGTCTCGCGCATGCTCGAAGTGCGTGCGCAGGACCGCATCACCGTCAAGGAAGTGCTGCAGCACCCGTGGATCCTCGAGCACCGCGCCGATGCCCATGGCCCGGAGCTGCGCGCGACGGTGGAGCGCATGCAGCAGTTCAACTTCCTGCGCAAGTCGGAGAACATGGCGAGCTGCATGGTAAGCATGCTGTCGGACGTGAGCGAGGCGGACTACTTGGCGCTGGTCAACGTGGAGGCCATGGACGCGCTCATCCGCCAGCTCTCGCCCACGGGGAGCCACCAACTGGAGGTCGACAAGGCGCTCGTGCTCGCGCGCCATCTCGGTCTCTGCTCGTTCATCGACATGCACTCGTTCGTGGGCTTCCTCGACCGCAACCAAGACGGATTCATCGACGCCCAAGACTTCTGTGACGGTGTCAAGGCCATGCGCGACGGCGACGAGTCGTTCGCCAAGATCATCTTCGCGGCGTTGCTGGAAATGGTCGATGCAAAGCCGCAGACGACACTCACGCTGAAGAACCTGGAGTTTGCCTTGACGGAGCTGCAGTGTCCTGAACCGCTGAGCAAAGACTTCTTCCGATACATGAGCGAGCACCCGGAAGAGATGACCGACAACGAGATCGATGAGCTCACGTTCACGCACCTCTTCAAGAAGTTCCGATTCCTCGCGAGGCTGTTTGTTCTGAAAGCAAAGAACAACGTCATGCTCATCGCCAAGTCGGGAAGCACGGAAGTGCTGTCCCAGATCACGGAGGAGATCCGGGAGTCGCTCTCCCTGGATTAACAGACGCTGTTGTCGACCTCCATACCACAAATCCATTAGAGTATTTATGAGAAAGTAAACAAACCTTATAGTCTTCACTTGACCACGCGTGCATTCAGTCGATGAGCTCGTCGTCGGAGTCGAGCTCACTTACTTCCTCCTCAGTGCCCGTATCAGGCGCGCTATCTTCTTCATCGAGCTTCGCCATCTTCGAGAACGGCTCGACGATGTCGGCGTCCGGCTCGGCCTGCAACACACGAGCCGCCCAAGCCTTGACGCGCGGAAGGGCGTACTTGTATCCGACTTCGATGATCTCATCTGACTTCTCGAACTGCAGCGTACCGTAGTCGAGAACTGGGGGACGTAGGTAGAGATCGATACACTCGGCTTTCATCCGCTCTTTGTGTTGCTCTGATGACACGTAGGCCAGCGCAGCCGACACATCTCCCATCGACGGCACGATCACTGTCTTCGCGAAAGGATTGAGCTTGTTCCAGAGCAGCCACCAGCCTGACAACGATGTTCCGTACCCGAAGTACTCGCGTCGCGGCTCGCTTCCGACATCCACGGCGAGCACGTACTTGATTCCACCCTCTTCCTTCATCACATCGGCGGGTAAGTTGTTCATGTAGCCGCCATCCAACAGGAGCGACCCGCCCTCCGATATTGGTGGCAGGTAGCCTTGCAGACTCATCGAAGCTCGCACGTACTTCCAGATCGCTCCGCTACGGTGTACACTCATGCGCGACTTGGCAATGTCCGTCGCCACGCAGAAGTAGTTAAGGACCATGTCTTCGATGGAGAGGTCGAAGAAGTGGTTCTGGATGCTGCGATTGAAGTGATGGCCGTTGAAAAACGACGCAATCGGCAGGGTCAGATCCCTCAGCTTCTCAACGATGCTGCTCAAGCTGAGCGAGAACTGCAAAACCTTCTCGGTCACGAGATTCAAATGGTGCGGATGAAGAGCATACATGGCGCCAATGAAGGCTCCTATGCTCGTTCCGCCAACGACATCTACGTGGATTCCGCATTCTTCCAGGGCTCTCAAGACACCGATATGCGCCAACCCACGAGCGCCGCCACCACCAAGCACCAACCCCACCGACCGTCCGGTGATACGACGACTCACTCGCAGGAAATCCGCGCGATGATCTTCGAACGGAGTTTGGACGTTGTGGAAGCAACTGATCCACTCATACTTCTCCATCGGTAGTAGAAACCGCGGCAAAATTGGACTTCGCTTCCACAGTCGGAGTCTTCGTTTGAGAGCGCTGGCAGTTGATGAGTCAAACACAGCCGATCGGCGAGCAGTTTCGACAGCAGATAGCGTCCAGTCCTTGTCTCGGATGCGAACGACGCTAATGGTGACGTTCTTTCTTGTCCATGCGCTGTTGAGGATGCTGACAATGTCCTTGAGGAACGATTGTGCAGGCTCCGTATCCGAACACAGCAGCAAGACGTGGTCGGCTTGGCGGATGCAGAGGTTTGTCCACTGGTTGAGCTGGGGGTCTCCTGCGTAGATGACCAAGTCATTTGCCGCTTCAACTTCACCCAACCATGCGCTCAAGTTGGCTCGAGCGAGACGGGAGTTACTCAGCCATTGGCTTCCGAGTGTAGACTTCGCTTTCGACGAAGACACAGTATCTGTGCTGGCGATGGTCTTGAGCGCAAGCTCAAGATGGGAGCAAAAAGTGTGGATCTTGGCCATCTTGGTCAGAGAGATCACTGCAACGGTTCCCAGTGGCAACGCTGGCTTCGTAGTGGTGTCTTGAGGACGTATCGATGGTGAGCTGAGGGACGCGAGGAAATTCGACCCAGCTTTCATTCCTGTGTGATCCGCTGAGAGCGATTCATTGTTGCTTTTCGACAGCCGTTTCGCCAAGTTCGTAGTGAAGTGGACCAACACCGTCGGATATTCGCTCACGACGTAGTCAAACACGCTGCGAGGCATCTGGGAAATCTGCGAATCGCGAACGGCAAACACTGTCGAGTTACTTCGCCCCGCCGCCAGCATGTCCAACACTCCCAGTGAAGCTCCGCGAACAAGCTCGTTTGTTGTTTCCGTCTTCCGACCTCGATGAGTTTGCACTTGGATGGCACGAAGCCGGCCGTTCATGACCGTGAAGACAGAGTCGCAGACATCGCCTCGATCGAACAGCGTTTCTCCTCCCTGGAGGTGAATCGAATCGAAAGCGCTGTCGGTGACACACACGAGCGGGCTGTACTGACGAACCAAATGACGCGCGCACGCCATGGCGATGGAGTTTGTTTGAAGAAAGCGTGCCATCACCGAATCTGGGATGACGAGTAGTCGGGACCCACTCTCACACACCAAACGAATAGTTGGGTGACTGTTGCCGACAAAGCAGTTCGCCAGCCCAACTTCGCAGCCCCGGGTCGCTTCAAACATGGTACTGGGTCCGGTCGCCGTCATCATTTCCACTCGCACCGCACCTTCGACTACGACATGAACATTGGACGCTACTGCGCGTTCGTCAATGATCATCTTGTCATCGCACACAACGACACGGCCCAACTCGGTGATGCTCGCAGCCAGAGACGGATCGATCGCGCCCACGAGAGCCGACACGGTGCTGGCGAGTGCAGAGAACGTAGTTTCATGGGCAAACACTCCGTCGTCTTCTGTGCGAATGAGACTGGACGGAATGAGAATCTTCGAGATCAGTCCAAAGTGGTCGATCAACGACTTCAGCGTGATCTTTTCGACTTGACTAAGCGCAGATTGTGCGAGTCGAAAGAAGCCATCGGGATATTGCTCGAGAACAGCCACAACTGCGGAGCTTGGAATCTGGAACAACACAGTGTTGTCTGCAGCGGCATCGGCCGATAGATTGCCGACAACCTTGCTGATCAGCACTTGATCGCTGTCGTTTTCTGGGGTCATTTCATCCAGCAATGCCGCTAGAAGCGAGAGCGAGGACGTGACCGTCTCGCCGCGATTGACTTGCTTGGTAAACTTCTGTCCATTGGCGTCGTGAATCGTGAGGTGCACTTGACCAGATGCGACCATGATGATCGATCCATCGTGCTGGCCTTGGGCGAAGATCTTGTCGCCTTTGTGCAGCGTGAGAATTTTGATGTCACTGTGAAGCAGAGCGTGTATTAGCCTCAGAGCTGCCGCAGTCGCACCGACCAAGAGTCATGAAAGCATCAGTACTTACTGAGCGAGCGCATCAACGTATTCAATACGTAGAAATGAAAACACCTGCGCAAACCTCACAGTTAGCAATGTTCGCAGTTCGAAGTACGTCTCTAACCATTGGTGCTCACCTTGGCGAGTGTATCGTAGATGAGCTTGCACTGCTCCGGATTACACTTTCGCTGTAGACTCATGGGCAGCGCGCTCCAGTCATTCTGGTCCATCGCCGCGTTTTCTTCCAAGAACTCGCGCTCCAGTTCCTGCATGTCGGTAAACGACTTGGAGTGGCGCTTGCGCTTCGAGGTCGGCGACGTCGGCAGCGAGGGCGCCGCTGGAGGCGCCGGCCGCGGCCGCACTTGTCTCGACGCGATCCACACGTACAGCGTCGCCGTGCATGCGAGAAACACTGTCCACACGCCGATGCCGACCCACAGAAGCTGGTGTTTGTCGAAGGCGCGTAGATGCAGCGCGAACCGGAAGTCGCCATCGCCGTGCTCCAGCCACGCGGCTTCGTCTCCTACGTCGCCACGACCACCACCGCCATCGTTTCCGCCCACCGCCATCGTCACAGAGGCCAACGCCATCTCCACCAGCGCCTGCATGTTCAGTTGCCGTTGCGAATCTTTTCTTGTCGGTTTGTTGGTTTGTTGGTTTCCTCGGATCCGAGTTTTCCGCCCCAACTTCGCAATGAGTGATGGTCATTTTCTTCTCCCAGTCTGCTTGTTCTGTGTTGCTGGCTTCAACTTGACCCAAAAGGACGCAACAGGAAATAGTGCCTCAAGGGCCACTAATACCGTATCAGAAACAGTTGTCATGTTTGGCAAAATTACGAAAAGCGAACAAATGACTGGCCAACACGTTCATTGGTGCCAAGACGCGAAGAGGCAAAATGGTCACGAAGGGAGCGACGGTCGCGGCGCAGCAGCAGCTCAATGGAGCGCAACCACAGCGCGCGCGTCTGGTGCAGGAGTATGACCGACTGATCAGCCAGTTTGGAGAGGATCCGTTTCGCACGTCGGCCGTTTGCCAGCGGTCTGATGGTCTGAGCAATGTCATCAACCAGATTGGCGGCGCTGCCCCGAAGGAGCGCCATGAGTTGCTCAAGGAGGTGACGGAAAAGAGCTTGCGCTGCGCGGAGCTCATTGAGAAGGTGCTGGAGGCTGCGGACAAGTTCAAGCGCATGGACGAGAAGATCGCTGCAGCCCACCGTGATTCCGAAGCTGGCGCCGCTGACGACGACGACGAGGATATGGAGGGATCCGACGGTGACGACGAGGAGTCGGCGCTGCTCCTGAAGGATCTGATCACTGCCAACGAGGAAATGCAGCAAGCTAGTAAGAGCCTGACACAGGTCGGCGTGGTCGCGAAGTCGACGCGTGCGAGTCGTGAGCTGTTGTCGTCGACCGAGCAACTGCTGCAGGCCTCGCTGGATGGTGCTGCCGCGGGTGGACAGTCGGCTGCCATCAATGACGAGTTCCGCGATTTGTACATGGAGGAGTTCACGTCAGCTTTCGGCGACGACCTGGACCAGTTCCGACAAGAAGACCGCTTCGAGAGCAGAGATGTGACCTATTTAATCTCTTGCATCCAGTCGGGTGCCGACATTTTCACGCCGTTGCAGAAGAAGCTCTTCGTGGAGTCGGCGCAGTCAGACAGCAAGTAGATCGATCACCACCACCACACCCAATAGAGGCGACGCCAGTGTAATTCTAAGAGCTTGCTTGTTTCATATTTCCCTATCTAGCTAAATGCAACGGCGACTTACGGACAGAGCGGCTGACGCAGCCATCAAACGACAACGTCATCTACTTCTTCGGTGAGCGGTTCGTGACGCGCGCTTTCCCCACGATTCTATAGTACGACTCGAGCGGTCGCTCTTGCTTTTTCTTGGTTTGCAGTGTTCGTTTCTGGCGACGCGTCCGGCCGCCCTCGTGCTGCTCTCCAAAGAACGCGACGATCCACGCCAACACGCCGTCTTTGCCACGGTTGAGCACGTCGAAGCCTGGACGGAACAGTGGGTCGATGTGAACGAAGTCGCCAGGTTCAGCCGTCGGCGTATCTTCCGTTTTGGGAGGCTCCGTGGATCTTCGGCGCTTGGTCTTTTTCTTACCAGCCGGCGAGATCTCCATCTCATCGGCGCTTGAGCGGCGATAGAAGTAGCAGGTGTGGCCTTCATTGGAGCCCGCCATAGAAGTAGCGACACGGCCGATGTTGTCGACGTCGAAGCCGTACACGTCGATGACCTTGCGCGGCGGGTGGAAGCTCGCGAAGTACTTGGCGTCGCTGATGTTGAAAATCTCCGCCATGTGGTCCATCACGCCCGGAGGGAAGCCCACATCGAAGCTGTACACGTGGGAGAACGGGTTGAACGACTTCGCCTGTGTGATATCCCCAGCCGTGAAGATGGCACGGTTGTCCTTGTTTTTGTTGATGTCCAGCTGGAGCACGCTCTTGAGGTTGTGCAACGACAAATGCCATCGCAGCTCTTCCAGCTCCACTCCATACGACACCTCGACTCCCGGGTCGATGGCAACATGCAAGTTGGGCTTGCCAAGACCCGAGCCAACGTCCAAGAAGCGGCTTGCCTTGGACAGCTCACAGTGTTCCTTCATGTAGTCCACCACGCGCTGGAACGAGTTCTGCGTGATCTCGCCGTAAATGGCGCCGCCGGCAGCGTTACCACCCAGCGCACCCGTCTGCTTACGGATGGCACGATACACTTCTGTGACCTCGAGTTCCACGAACCGCTTGGCGACGTCTCGCTCGCGCGTGTGGTCCATCGGAATGGCCTTGCCCGGTGTGCTTGGGCCGCTGAGCGACGTGCGCGAGCGCTTCTTGTTGGTGCTCAGGTAGCAGTCAGCGAGAGACTTGATCGTGCTGCCGCCGATGCTCTGGCGCTTGCGCTTGTTGGTCGTGCTAGTAGCGCTGCCATCCTCGACTTTCATCACTGCAGATCCTGGTGTCGATGTCGCGACGCTGGTGATGCCCGTTGATGTGTCACTATTAATACTGACGCGTTCACTGGGACTGACCTTCTGACGCACCGAGCGACGCACAGGCGTGCGGAAGGCCGCGCCATCGACGACTGCGTCGCTGTGCTTCTTGATCGTGCCCACCATCGGCATCGCGCTTGCCATCCACGGTCAGCTGCCCAAATGAGGAGCTACGCTGGTTCTGTAATGGCGGTCCACACGCAGACACCTCTCCCTGATCAAACCTCCAAATTCAAACTTCCGAACAGGTCCACCCACATTGCACACACGATGAATCCACCGTCTTTTGCAAAATGTGAGAGGTTACACAGGCTGGTTACGTGGGTCTGGCGGCCCAAAACCCACTTGACCCGCTGATAGACAGTCAGAGAGATTGTTGAACTGAAGGTTTAGTATGCGTTTTGACAGGATACGCGAGAGGCTATTATTAGAGCTGTCCCCGGCGTTTCGAGAGCTCCTGCTGCATTTCACGTGAGAAGCAACAAGAACACTAGAAGAAGCGAGAGCTAGACGACGATAGCGCGTACGTACTTGGTAACTGCGAGGCGACGGTGTGTGGATGACGGACGAATTTAGCGCGGACTGCTGACGACGCGTGCTGTTCTGCTGTCACAACCGCCGCGCTGCGGGCTGCAGTGCTGTGGCCTTGTGTATTTTGATGTTGTTTTGCTTTGCTGCATCACTACCTGCTCAGTACATACAGTGGCTACCTAGCGCATTGCACCTTTTCCCCCATCGAACGCAGCGGAAACAACGAACACGGCGAGATCCGCTGCAATGGCGACACCCCGACGACCGCATCGAGCTGACTTCGCGCTGAGGTCACTGCCTGATGCGGAGTCAGCCCCGCAGGCGTGCGACGCCATCATCGTGCATCCGCTGTCCATGTTTTCGTCCGCGACCTCGCCGACCTACGGCGCTGATTGGCAGTTGGCTGCGTTCCTGTTCCAGCGACAGGAGATGGAGATGATGCGCAAGCAGCAACAGTACCAGCAGCAACAGAACGACCGCGCGCGAGACCTCAGCTTGCTGGATTTCACGTGCGACGAAAACCTCAAGGCGATTCTCGCCTTCTTGGACGGTACATCGCTGTGCGTTGCACGCCGCGTATGCCGCCAGTTCTACGAGCTGGGTGACAACGATGAGTACTGGTACAAGCTCTGCATTGCCGAGTGGGCGATCTCGCCCGACCAGCTCCGCGAGCGGCCGGCATCCTACCAAGCGCTGTACAAATTCGCGTGCAAGTCGCTGCAGCGTATGATCCGCGAGTTCTTCCAGGAGCAGTGTCTGGCGTCGATGCAATCGTCGTTCCGCATCCCGCGAGAGGCGGCGCTAACGATCGCGCGCCGCTCGTTCATGCCACACTGAGCTGCAAGGTGTAGGCCAAAATGACTTGTTGGACATCGGGTTCCTTCAATTGCTAGCCCAGATTGGCCTGGAAATACAAGTCTAATGTCACTTTAACTGACTGAATGGCTCTGGTGTGTCTTCGTCTGAGCTCAGATCGATTGATTGGATCACGCCGGACGCGAACAACAACCGTGCGATTGCCTGGAACTCGGAGTCGTCCGCTGGAGGTGCCGTCATCGCCATCACAGGTGTAATACCCACAGGTTGGTTCGTAGCTGTAGCCAGCTTCGCTTTGGCGATTGCTGTGGCATTGATCACACTACTACGCGACTCAAGTGTGTCCAGTGGCTTCGGCGAAGCGCCAGGAAGGGCTGAGAGTGATCTGCGCAGAGCTCTTTCCGGACTGCGGCTACTGGACTCTTTTGAAAGGAGCGCTGTTTTGATCTGCCGATACAGCTCCGCCGTGTACGCGACAAGATCGCTTTCTGCAGTGAATGTGTCGGCCGACGGATGTGCTGCTGTTGTACTACCATCGCGTTGTCTTGCGATGTCTGCGAGCGAACAGAGCGCTACGTATGGCGCGTTCCGTCTTGGCGACGCAGCAGACTGCGCCGGGCGTTCATCTTTCAAACGCTGCAGCTGCTCTTCGACGTCGGCGATGCGAACCTTGTACTCTCTTTTGAGCGCCGCCTCTCGCTCTTCGTACATGACTTTGACCTCTGCAAAGACTTGCTTGAGCAGCGATTCCTCTCGCTGCTTCCGCAGGACTTCGGCCTTAGACTCACGTTTGCTCAAGTCAACTTGTCTGCACTGTGAAGCAAACTTCAGAGTCGAGAGCGTCTCGGTGAGGTTTGCCGGCTGATCGTCGATGGTCGCGATCAAGACGAGGCGGCCGTTGCCCGTCATGAGCCGCGACTGGAGTAGCTTCGTCAGCTGAGAGTCGCGAAAGCGAATGTGAGGAGCCGGAGATCGTGGCGATACCGTCCCCGCCGTCCCCATTCTCGACGCCGCCTTGCTACGCGGGCTGCTACGGTGTTTCGATCGAGAAGTTCCCAGCCGATGACGACCGTCTTGAACTGACAGAGCGGCAATGACACTGCCCAGTGCACTCAACGATCGGTTGATGAACTTGGCTTCACGGATTCGCAGCTCCTGCCGCTTTCGCGTTGCGTGGAGAAAATGGAGTGCGCCTTCGACTCGCTCGGAGCCAGCGAGATCGACGAACGACACTGTTGCACACGGAGCAGAGGCTGTATGAACATGACTGTCTTCTGTTTCGCCGCTGTCGATTCGCTGCTGTCTGATGTTGATGGTAAGTAGCGTGTGACTTCGCGAAGACGACTTGTTCCTTGCAGTCGCTGCCAGGACTCGGTTGTGAGCTGCTTGCTCCAGCAGCTCTCGCGCTTGATCGACGTGCTCGATAGTGAATTCATTGAGACCGGGTACGTAAAACACATTCGTCTTCGGATCCAGACGCACCTGCAAACCTCCACCCTGGCCCTGCGACGGCAGACTCGATCTGCGTTCAGCATGAGACGGCGCTGTAGGCTGACTCGCCCGTCGACCTCCAGGGGCGAGAAGGTCTTGGATGTTTTCCAGGTAGATTTGTAGGAATGAAATCGATGCCACGAGCCTCATCCCGCGCTTTTGGCTATCGACGCTGTGATTAAACTCCGCAATCCGTGACAGAATGTGGACGATGGCGCGTGGGATGATGCCGTGGTCCTTGCTCTCGGTTGTAGGGTCAGCGTGTTGCAGCATCCCCATCGTGTAGGTCTTGCCCGTGCCTGTCTGTCCGTAAGCCAAGAGGGTCGCATGCGCGCCTGGCGATTCGACGGTATGCTCGTCGCCCTGAGCAGACCGTAACACATCCTCAATGGCGTCATGGGCACACGCACGGTATACTTCTCGTTGCTCCTTTCCAGGTGGAAACACGAAGTCAAACCCAAACCGCCGGCGAGGACCGTGGCCTCCAAGAGCGAGTACATGTGATGGTACTGATACGCCAGCCAGTGGCTTCGAGTCACGCTCAGTAGGGATGTCGTACTCGACAATGCCATCCACTGGAGCGGTAGACGCGTCGAGATCGTCTTCACTGTCATCATCGCCGAATTCCTCATCGCTTTCCCGTCTCCGACCCCTTCGACTTGATTTGCGAGGCCGACACCGCACCGCCACTTGTATCAATCGATGTTCGACGGAGCTGCTGTCGGCAGACTGTTCACGTTCGCTCAACTGCGCCTCCAGCTTGATGTCAATCTGCTTGCCGAGGGCGGGTTGCTCTGCTTTGGCTTGGTGTTCTTCCCTCTGACGTCTCACGAGCTCATTGAGCTGTGTGATGCTGCGGCGCTTCGTGCGTGGGGTGGTGAGATGGCGACGCACCGTTGCATTAGCGGTTCCATCGTCGCTGTCGATGGAAGCGGACTCGTCAGATGTGGTGGATGGTCGACGATGTGGGTGTCGGCGACGGCGAGAGTGGAGCTTCGGAGCCATCTCATTTGTCAAACAGGCACCTTGAACACTGTCCAAGCAATCATGAAGCGACGCGTCTCTTCGAATGGATCGTGATGGCAACCAGGACGATGGAAGCCCATTGTCTGGATACGATACAAGGATCCAGCTCGTTTGAATCATATCATTGTTAAGTTCTCATTACATGTCCATGGACGCCAGCCCGCGAGTTCTTTCGGCGAGTACACGGTGAACCAAGCCTGTTCGTCGTCCCTGTCAGCTCGCAGTGCTCTACGCAGACGTAAAGTCACCCCAATCATCATCGTCCACAGTACTCGCCGTCATCGTCTGCGCGGTCTTGTTCGACGGAGACGCCAGCGCCAGCGGGTCTGCCGGCGGTGGAGGGATGAGCGGGATCTTGGGTGGCGACACGACACCGCTCTGCTGTCCTTCCGAGCTCGTGCGGCGGCGCCGTTCTGGGTTATCGGTCGCGCTGTTGAGCTTCAAATTTATCCGGATGGTCGCTCCTTTGGGGATGCTCAGATCCTGCGTGCGAGGCGACGGAGCGCCGTCTTCAGCCGCGCCATCTTCCGTCGCGGTCTGTGCGGCCATCGCCGCGACCTCCATTTGACGGTGGACGTACTTGACGTAGTCTTGAAGCGCGGCCTTGAAATTGAACGCACTCGCACGCTCCGGAAAGCCAATCCCGAGATACGCGCGTCGCTTCGTGGCTTCGTCCTCGACGCGGACCATGAAGTAGCGCGACGAGTCCGCGCAATCCTGAACGTACAGCTCCAGCGTGAGCTCCTTGGTGATCTCCACGGGACACTGCGCAAATAGCGTGCGCTGAGCACCATCTGCGGCCGCCGCGTCTTGTCCTTCTTTCGGGGGCTCGTACATGCGGATCCAGCACGCGTCGCCCTTCTGCAGCACCTGGATGGAGCCCGTGAGGAACGGATGCTCCGGGTCCCAAGCGTCGGCTCGCGGCGCGAGCGTGCTCACGTTCGTGGCCGGCACGTGGTAGAACCACACGCGCGGCTCCTGGAACAGCGTCTGCTCCAGCTCGATCTGCGAGGCGTCTCCTGCGTCGGCCATTGTATTCGTTCTCGCGACCGCGACGACGAAGGTGCCGCTTTGACGTTTGGCTTTTGCTTTTGCTGCAGGAGGAACTGTTGGGTGAAAAGATCAACATGACTCGAATAGAGCGCGTTCTATCAGATTCTATATACATTTTGAGCGAAAATACGTACGACAAGCGCTATCAGAACCCCGGGGGTTCAAATCAAAAGCTCGACCCATTTTACTCCATGAACAGCTCCCGCCGGATCTCGGGCGTGATCTGGTGGTGGAAGTGCTGCTTGAGCAGCGCCTTCATGGCTTCCTTGTCGGCGCGCGAGATGTCGTTCTTGTAGCGCTGCGCGAACGTCAGCAGCGCCTGGTGCCACAGCACTGGCAGCGTGCGCGTGTCGGCCGTGAAGCGCACGAAGTGCTTGCTCAGCTCGGCGATCACACGCGTTGGCAGACTGTACTTCTTGTTGAGCAGCACGCGGATGAAGATGCTGTTGCCGCCCGAGTACGGCATGGTCGCGAGCTTCATGATCGTCGCGGCGGAGTGGATGGCCGGCACCGACACCTTGGTGAGCACACTACCGATGATCGCCGCCTCTCGCAGCGTGCAGTTCTGGCTCTCACACAGCGGAATGATGATGCCCTTGAAGAACGCCTGTGGCTTGTACAGCGCCTTCTTGAGCGCCATGTACAAGTGGAAGTTCAGGCGCTTGTTCTCACGAATGTCCTGACGCACGTGCTCCAGCAGGAAGATGTTGAAGAAGCGCTGAGCCATCTTCGGGTTCAGGTTGGACGCAAAGAGACGCGTGGCCGCGAACATGGCGTGCGGCGACCACTTGTCCGGGTTCGTGAGCCACAGGATCTCCTCCCAGTTGGTCAGGCTCGGCACGACCTTGAACGCCTTGGGCAGCTTGCCCGATGTGTATCGCTGGAGCAGCTTGCCCACACCCGTGTAGACCTCCACGATCTTTGGGTCGAACTGCTGACGCAGCACGGCGTCGTCCTCTTCGTCCTCCATGTCGCCACGCTCACGCGCCTCCTTCTCGTAAATCTTTCCCATAATGATATCCGCCAGGTTGCGACGCTCCTCACCGCCCATCATGAAGCTGGCAAGCACCTCCTCGTCCTCCTCATCGATCTCGATCTCCTCGACGTACTCGCCGTTGATGCGCACGAGGTCCTCGCCTTCGTAGTTCTCGTCGTCATCCATGTCCTCGTCTTCGGACTCCTCGTCGCTGCTTTGAGCCTGAGCGCGCGCATACTTGGCCGACGCGCTGCTCGCCGACGGAACCGCAGGCGCCGCCTTCTTGCTCTGTCGCTCGACGAGCTCCTGCTCCTCGGCCTGCTGCTGACGCGCGAGCGCGAGCGTCTTGCGCGTGAGGTTCTCCGGCACGACGTCGGCGCCCTCGTCGTCCTCGTCGCTCATGTCGACGTCGCCGTTCTTGGCCTTCTTGTCATACCACGGCTTGTTGTCGAAGGCCAGCTGCTTCTCCAGCGGCGACGCGCGCTTCGGCTTTCCCTTGGCGGCCTTTGGCATGGTGTTGTGTTGGATGTAGCTGTACAGAGAGAGCTCTCGCGATGCGGCGGGCGTCACTAGCGGTGTTTGGCTTTGACTGGGTCACGCTCGTCTTGGCTACCAACCAGTCTGGCTGGTGGTGACGACGGAGTGATGGTCGCTACTCTTGAACGGCACTCCATTATTATAGTGTGGACCCCACCATATTAGGAGGTCTTCGGATGTACACACGTAAATACGGCTGTCTCGTAAAAACAAGCTTACGGTGGGGGATTGTGCTGGAGTGAGGTTGAAGTGGCGCCACGGAATGGAGCAGTTCGATGGAAAACTACGCGCTGGGCGACTGGCTTCCGCGGGGACAAAGCATACGCGTCGCTGCTGCAGGCTACTAAGATCTATCGCGTTCTCCAGTTTCTCTTTCTTGTAGAGTGGTGACTGTGTACGATGAGCGACGACGATGCGATCTCAGTCGATGCGTCGGTGGACGACGGCGGCGACTACCGCGTGAGTGGCGACCTGTCTGAATGGAGCAATGAATGGTGGTGTTTATCTTGCTCCCCCTTGGTTGCAATAGATGAGCGAGCTTGCAGTGAAGAGCGTGCAGGAGCTGCTGAATATGGATGCAGAGGACGAGAGTCTGCGGCGGTATAAAGAGACGCTGCTCGGCTCAGCGGCGCACGGGGATTTGGGCGGTGCGTTTTATTGCCTTGCGTCTAGAGAAGGAACATGTGAACACTAACAAACTCTGCGTTGTATAGATCCGAAAGACCGACGACGAGTCGTTGTGGAGGAGTTCAACGTCGTGTTTGAAGACGAAAGCCGCAATCAGATCACCTACCGTCTCGACACGCCGGCTGGGATCAACCACATGCGCACGACGCCTTTCGTGATGGAGGAAGCCGTTCGCTACAAGTTTGCGATCAAATTCCGTGTCAACCACGCGATTGTGAGCGGACTGCGCTTCCGTAACAAAGTGAAGAAGACCGTGCTTTCGAGCACCGACGAGATCGTCTTGGGCTCGTACGCGCCGTGCTCGCAGCCGTATGAGTTCCTGTACCCACGTCGCGACTGGGTCGACGCACCTTCAGGCATGTTCTACCGCGGCAAATACATGGCCCAGTTCAGATTCATCGACGACGACAACGAGGAACACCTCAAGGTCTTCTACACGTTTGGTGAGTACTGGATTTACCTGGTGTGGTGGACTAGCAAACTGCAAAGGAAGCAACTGACGTTTGACTCGTGCGCGTGTCGTGTGCTACAGAGATAAAGAAGGCGTGACAGCTTTAATTCCGTAGCTCTAGCCTCACACGTGTATACAATATCACAAAGCCTACCGCTTTAGAACGCAATGCGCTGGTCTCGAGTCGATTGACAACACATTAGTTTAGCTTAGCCTTCACTCACTCTTTGTGGGCTTGGCCGCGTCCCTTCAGGATCGGCCCGCCAGGTTCTCGTCACAAATCGGCCAGCGGATGCATGGAGCTGCTCACGGACGCGCAGCGCGCGCTGTTCGAGGCAGGCGGCTGCCTCGCTGACTACGATGTGCTGAAGCCGATTGGCAAGGGCAAGTTCTCAGTGGTGTTCAAGGCCCAGCGGCGACGCGATGGCGTGTCAGTCGCGCTGAAGAAGATCGCCATCTTCGACCTCATGGATGGCCGCGCTCGGGAGAAGACGCTCAAGGAAGTGCGACTGGTGCAGTCAGTCGAGCATGAGAACATTGTCCAGTATCTGGACGCGTTTCTGGACGGCAAGGAGCTGTACATTGCCTTTGAATGGGCGGATGCCGGAGACCTCAAGCGCCAAATCCGCAAAGCTAACGAGCGCCAAATGCGTCTGGACGAGCGTACGATCTGGAGGTACTTTGGGCAGATCTGCTCTGCGATTTTGCATTTGCATCGTGCGAGAATCATGCACCGCGATCTCAAGCCAGCCAACATCCTGCTGACGACCCAGGGTACAGTCAAGGTTGGGGACCTGGGTCTGGGGCGCCACTTGAGTGAAAACACATTGGAGGCGCACTCCAAGGTAGGGACGCCGCTGTACATGTCGCCAGAGGTGCTCAAGGGTGAAGGCTACGACTGGAAGAGCGACGTGTGGTCACTTGGGTGCATTCTGTACGAACTGGCAATGCTGCGGTCGCCCTTCAAGGCGGAAGGACTCAATCTCTACGGTCTTTTCCAGAAGATCAACAAGGGCGACTACGAAGCTATTCCCGAATCGTACAGTGACCACTTGAGAGCGCTGGTCACTCGAATGATTTCGCTTGACGCGACGCGCAGACCGACGATGGAGCAGGTGTGGGCAGCATGTCAGACGCGACCAAGCACAGCGACACTGAGCTCCGACAAGCAGCCACAGCCGCAGCAGCATCAGCAACCAGATCCGATACGGCAGACTGCACCATCTCGGAGGCAGAACGATCCGTCTCACGACCACAAAACGCCAGCGCCGACACCGAATTCTTCGAGGCCATCGTCACAGCAGAGCGATAGGGTGAGCCAATCACGGCCTACTTCATCTGAGAGTACTACCCAACCTCAGAGCCACAAGCAGCAACAACAGCAACAAACTACTCCGGTCAGTGATGAAGAACTCATTCAGCGGCAGGAGGATGCAGCCATGGAGCTCTTGTATGACCGGCTGAAGCTACTTGCGTGCATGGACGACCGTAAGGAGATCCACACGCGCCTGACGCGCCACCGTTTCACCAGCGAATCCCGATCTGTGTCGCCATGGACTCGTTCATCACACGAGCGATTCAAGGAGATGCTCCGAATCGCAAAGTGGCTACTCCAGCTCATATCAGAAGGATCTCAAATGTTGTACGTGGACGATGACGATGACAGCCAAGCACCCGTCGTGCAAGTGCAGAGGCTTCTGCTCGTAGCGGAACAAGCAGGTGTGTACAGTGGGGAAGTGGCAAGGATTAGCGCAGCGTCACTCACCAAGGGATACGGGCTTGACGTATGCGTCCTACTCAACGCACTCAGTGAAAAGGCCATAGAGGCGACGAGCGCAAAGCGGCAGCGACCGTCTTACCCAAGGGAATCGGTCGATACGATGGACGCTGACGATCAGTGGGAAGTGTCGGCGGATGACCAAGAGCATGGATCGAGCAGCTGCAGTGATGAAGCCACGACGTCCACACCACTAGAAAATGAGTACGACGGCATTGACGCTCGGTGGCTGGTCGTGAGAGAGCCCGAGCGCCGGCCTGGCACTCGACGCGAGGACGAAGCAACGTCGATGATCCACACGCGAGTCGACGCGATTGCATGGCTGAAGGAGGTGGAGAGAGTGCAGGGGAAGCTGCACGAGCGGTGGCGAGAGTGCGAGAACAATGCAAGGCGCGGCAACGACCAGTGGCTCATACGACTAGATAGACTGAGGCAGGAGATCAAAACCATGCACCAGGCGAGTCGACCTACAAGCGACTCGCTGCGGCAAATGGCGGAGGTTCGCAAGGGAAGCTGCGCGCAGATCCAGACATTCGAAACAAGGCTGCAGTCCCAGTACGAAGGTTTGGGCAAACAGTACGAAGACGCAACAGCGCAACTGCAGAAGTCTCTGCAGTCGATCCAGGGACTCCAACTAGCGGTGGGCGATCGCGCAAACGTACTAGGAGCTATCCATGCAAGCGCGCAGAGTAGGATACAGCAGCTGGAGGAGTTGAACGCGCGTGTGACAGACAGCTCGCCGTTGCTCAATCTCAAGACACAGCTCAAGCGACTACAGGAGGAGAACGCTACGCTGCGGATACAAGCGGAAGTCGCGCGCGCCCAAGTCTGGAGAGCCAGTGGCAATGTCACCAGCAGCAACAGCAGCAACAGCGCGAACAGTGGACGACGGCATGAGCGTCGATAGCACAGAGCTGCTGTAGAGAGAGGCCTTGAAGATTGGTCTCTGTGACGATGGGTCAATGGACGATTTTTAGTCAAAAAGCGAATGTAGCCATCTGGTCTATCCGAAACTCAACCAGATGCGGAGGCCAGCGACGTTGAAGTACCGCTGTTTGACTGGATGGAGCCGCTGATGCCAAGGGCTCCACGCAACTGGCCTCATTTCTTTTTTCTGGACATGGCTGGACTAAAAAATCCATGCAAAATGAGATCGCGCCGCGCGTCTGTGTGACCGCGGATCCCCCTGATGAGCAGTTTGGTCAAAATCGGAAAATCGGAAAATGGACCCCCTCACGCCACCAGCTCCGTCCGTCCGTCTGTCAGTCAGCACGTCAGTCAGTCAGTAGGTGCTGCTGTATCTTCCATCGAAGCCAAGCAAGTTGCACCGGCACTTTGCACGACTCCTACGAGCCCTCGACAAGGAGTCTGGGTCCACAACATACACGTTTTGGTCCACAAACAAACACTTTTGGTACATTGGTAGACAAAAATGGCAACAGCAAATAAAACAGGGCCGAAATGGGCACTGGTATACACATTTTAGGACACCCCTGAACCCTAAAACCCTGACCCTAGTGTATAAACCCTAGTCCTCGGCCGCGGAGCCAAGTAAGTTTGTATGGCCAAATCGAGCTCCAGCTCGATTTGGTAGCCGAGCGAGTGTGTGTCAACCCTAATCCTCGACCTACAGCCTGCGAAGCCAAGCGAGATGTGTATACAGTTGACCGTTTTGATTTTGTACTGATGGCCAAAACGCATTTTGTCGTTGACCTTTTCTCCTTCGCACAATAGTGGCCTTATTTTCAACGTCAGCCGCACCCCCATC
>JAADXE010000542.1:0-21698 GCA_023337545.1 Pythium coloratum | reverse complement strand
GTGGTCGAAGACGCGGTGGAAAGAGTCCGAGTCCACGACGTTCTGGTGGGTCCACGTGATCTTGCTCTTGCCAAACTTGGCGGCCAGTTCCTTGGCCGTGATCTCGAGCTGCTCGACGTTGACGTCCGTGATGAGGACCTTTCCGCCGCCGTGGAGGATGCGCTCAGCGAAGGCGCGTCCGAATCCGCCAGCGCCGCCCGTCACGATGGCCACAACGTCGGTGAACTTCATGTTTGCTTGGTGTCTTTCTTGTCCAGATTGGAAATGGTGGCTTTGGATTTTGTGGTGCTTGACCAAGAGGCTGTCCGTTGGCCGAGCAGCTCATCCGCATTATATATTAATACGTTTATACAGGTTCTGAAATGAGGAGTTGTCAAACCAGTAGGGTATATAAAGCGAACTTAGCAATATTTATCCGATTATAGAGGTGGTTGAAGAACCCGAGTGATCAAAGTTCCGCGCAAGCAAGGGGCGCGTTGAACTCCAAATCTGTTGACGTGAACAGATCATGACGCGCCCTTCAGGAATCAGCCACGGTCCTTCGGCCAAAGCATGGAGACTCCGTGATGGAGTCCATGATGGGCCCCGGGATGTCGTGGCGGCCTTCGGCCTTCGTGAATGATACATCAGTGATGTCCGTGGGTGCGGTGAGCGAGAATCAAACAACAAGTCACATTCCATTGATTTGGAGCTTCTGCGTTCCAAGAGCTACTGTACGGTATCCAGTATCTTAGAGCTTAGCGTAGAGCTGCTTGTCGCCAGCGAAGCGGTAGTACGAGTGGCCGCTCTGGATGATGCGGATGATACGGCCAGGGTTCGTCTCGTCCGTGACGGCCAGCTCGAACGCGTCCACGATCTTGCTCACCTCCATGATGCCACCCAAGAAAGCAGTCTGCTCTGGAATGATTTCGGCTCCTGCGGTTCCCATCGCAGTCTTGGCGAAAGCAGGAGCGAGGCCGACGACACGGATGTTGGCTTCCTTCTTCAGCGGGTAACACGAGCGCGTGAATCCAACCACGCCGTGCTTGGCCGCCGCGTACTCTGGCGAGTACGTGACCGGGTAGAGACCCGCGAAGCTGGCAATGTTGATCACGATGCCTTCCTTGCCGCCCAGCGTGTTCTTAAACTGCTGGATCGCCACCTGCGCACCGCGCATGAGAGCCGTGAGATCGACATCGATCACTGCCTCCCACGCACGCGGCGTGTCTTCGTTGAAGTACGTCATATCGCCACCGATACCAGCGTTGTTGACCAGCATGTTGACGGGGAGACCAAAGTACTGCGTCGCGTGGTCGAAGACGCGGTGGAAAGAGTCCGACTCCACCACGTTCTGGTGCGTCCACGTGATCTTGCTCTTTCCGAACTTGGTGGCGAACTCTCTGGCCGTGATCTCCAGTTGCTCGACGTTCACGTCCGTGATGAGCACCTTGCCGCCGCTCTTCAGAATGCGCTCCGCAAAAGCGCGTCCGAATCCTGCGGCGCCGCCCGTGACAATGCCCACAACGTCGTTGAACTTCATACTTGCTCGCTTTGAGAAGGCTTTGAAAATGAGCGAGTCTTCCGTGTCAAAAGCCGAAATGAGCTTCGATTTTCTGGTGCTTGACAAGTGTCAAACAGCACTAACAAAATAATTTGATTTGACAGGTATGTGGGAGGAGTGGTGTATTGTCAGGATGATTCTCCCGGCGAACTTAGCAGCATCATATCCGATTACAGAGGTAGTTGAAGAATGTTCACGCATGTTTTGATCGTGGTCAACTTTGTTGCATGGCAACAGTTCAGGTGACGTCAACAGAAATTACGGCACCCTTCAAAATCCAAAGCAATCCTTCACAGCATGAGCTGGTGATGTCGCTTTACGGTAAGAGACACTGGACGGCTATCGAGATCGAAACACATAGTCACATTTCATTGATTAGGAGCTACTCCGTTCCAAGAAGCGTAGGTTTGCCAGATGTTAGAGCTTGGCGTTTGGGTAGAGCTGCTTGTCGCCGGCAAAGCGGTGGTACGAATGGCCGCCCAACACGATGCGAATGACGCGTCCTGGGTTCGTCTCATCATCCACAGCGAGCTCGAAGGCATCGACAACCCGACTGACGTCCATGACACCGCCCATACCGGCAACGTGGTTTGGCAGCACGCGTTCAGCCAAGTCTCCCATGGCGGTCTTGGCAAATCCTGGTGCAAGTGCGACGACGCGGATGTTAGCTTCCTTCTTCAGTGGGTAGCACGAGCGAGTGAAGCCGATCACGCCGTGCTTGGCGGCGCCGTACTCTGGCGAGTAGGTCGTCGGGTACAAACCAGCGGCGCTGGCAATGTTCACAACGAGGCCTTCCTTGCCGTTCAAAGTCTTCTTGAACTGCTGGATGGCGACTTGGGCACCACGCATGAGTGCCGTGAGGTCGATGTCGATGACAGACTCCCACGCACGCGGCGCGTCGTCGTTAAAGTACGTCATGTTACCGACGATACCGGCATTGTTGACCAGCACATTGATGGGTTGCTTGAAGAACGCAGAAGCGTGGTCGAAGATGCGATGGAAAGAGTCGGATTGCACGACGTTCTGGTACGTCCACGTGACGTTTGCATTGCCGAAATTGGTCGCCAATTCCTTCGCCGTGGCCTCAAGCTGCTCCACGTTCACATCCGTGATGAGCACCTTGCCACCGTCCTTCAGAATGCGCTCGGCAAAGGCGCGTCCGAAGCCGGCAGCTCCACCGGTCACGATGGCCACGACGTCGCTGAACTTCATGGTTTGCTTGGCGTCTTTCTTGTCAAGATTGGAAATGGCTTCCAAGGTTTCTGGTGCTTGACTGTCAACGTCATCGATCGGCTAGTGAAATAGTGATTGGTGCGGGTATCGGGTTATACAGGTACACAGTCCATATCCACAAGGTGCACGAGTTTAGCATAGCAAACTTAGAGGAAGTGTATCGATTTATGAAGTAAGTTGAAGGACGGTTCAGAATCATCGGTTTTGACCACCGTTTGTGTTGACGTGAACACTTTCTCACGGTGGACTTTCCAGCGCGGAGGTCAGGCCAAGCCCGGACTGATACAGTAAGGAACTCAATGCACATGTATTATGGACAGCTCCCTGCATGTGTTAAGGTGCGCTTAGAGCTTGGCGTTTGGGTAGAGCTGCTTGTCTCCTGGGAAGCGGTAGTATCCGTGGCCAGACTTAACGATGCGGATGATGCGGCCTGGGTTGGTCTCGTCCTCAACAGCCAACTGGAACGCGTCGACGACCTTGCTCACCTCGACGAGGCCACCCATGGCCTTGGTCTGGTCTGGCACAGTCTCCTCGGCCGCGCGGCCCATCGCCGTCTCGGCAAAGCCTGGCGCGAGGCCGACGACGCGGATGTTGGCCTGCTCCTTGAGTGGGTAGCACGAGCGCGTGAAGCCAATGACACCGTGCTTGGCGGCCGAGTATTCTGGCGAGTAGAACACGCCGTGGAGACCCGCGACACTCGCAAGGTTGATGACCACACCCTCCTTTCCATTCAGCGTCTTCTTGAACTGCTGGATAGCAACCTGCGCGCCGCGCATGAGCGCCGTCAGGTCGATGGTGACCACGGCCTCCCAGTTGCGAGGCATGTCTTCGTTCCAGAACGACATGTCACCGGCGATACCGGCGTTGTTGACGAGCACATTCACTGGAAGTTCGAAGTACTTGGTGGCGTAGTCAAACACGCGGTGGAACGAGTCCGAGTCCACGACGTTCTGGCGCGTCCAGGCGATCTTGCCCTTGCCGAACTTGGCCGCGAGCTCCTGGCCCGTCGTCTCAAGCTGCTCGACGTTGACGTCCGTGATGAGGACCTTGCCGCCGTTTTCCAGCACGCGCTCCGTGAAGGCGCGGCCGAAGCCCGTCGCGCCGCCCGTGACAATGCCCACAACGTCGCTGAACTTCATGATTGCTTGAGTGTGTCTTGTCGACTTCGTAAATGGTGCGTTGCTTGCTCGAGCGCAGGTCACAAGCGATATATTCATACAGGTCGTCGAAATGGAAACAGAGAGTGAGACTGACGAGTGGGTGCCAACTTAAGAGTGGAATATTAGATCTGAAAGTACGTTGAAGAACCGCACTTTGAGACTGCCCAGTCATCCCTTGTGTTTTGCAAAGCGTTGACGTGAACACATCGTGACGCACTCCTTCCTTCGACATCGTGGGCGGCCACTGTGAAGCTTCCCGGGCATGGAGCTTCATGAATCCTGTAGCTCCATGGATTATGAAGCGCTCCGGCGATTTGCGTCGACGCATGACGTTCGCAGAGGTCAGCAGTCTTGAGCACCCTTCATTATGTTGCAATCCTGTTGCAATCGGCAACTTTCTCATCAGCAACATAACACGGATGCAACATAAGTTATAGCAACATTTTCCAATCGCAACATTAGGCTTAGATCGACATAAGAGCATGACATGTCCCTTTGCGTGTCAACCGCGCAAGATCCTCGGGCAGATCCGATCCACTCCGCGTCAAAATGGACTCCCTACTCGTGCTCATTGCGCTGCTTGTCGCCGCTGGAGGAGCGTATTACTTCTACACGGAGCAGCAGAAGCAGAAGGCCGAGGAAGCAGCGCGTGTTGCCAAGGCCAAGCGCGAGCAGGAGGAGCTGGAACGACAGCAGCAGCTCCTCAAGAAGCAGAAGCCCAAGAAGGTCGATATCACCGCTGAACTCAAGAAGAAAGGCGCGTCCAGCGACACCAGCAGCGAGTTCATCGACACGAGCCACCCACTGCTTCTCCACGTGCTCAAGGGCCACAAGTTTGCCGTCACGGCTGCCGCATACAGCCCGAATGGCCGCTTTATCGCCACGGCCAGTACTGACCGAGTCATTCGTGTGTTCTTGCGCGACGCGTTGAACGACCCCAAGGCCAAGCCTCACCTCATCCAGCTCGAGTACGACCACGCTACGGCCTTGAACTTCAGCTCTGACGGACGCACGCTCGTCGTCGCGACCCAGAACGGCCTCGTCAAGCTCTACCGTGAGTATTTGTGTACCTATTGTTGATTGTATTGAGGGATTAACGCCGAATTTCTCTGTGTGATGATACAGAGAAGCTCAAGGTCAAGCCTGAGCTCGTGAAGGAGTTCAGCGCCGAGCACAAGAAGGATGTCCACTCGATCCTGATGAACGACATCGGCCAGTGGGCGACCATCGTGACCTGCGCCGGCGACTCGGACACGGACGTCAAGTTCTGGGACTCGAACGGCAAGCTGCTGCAGGTCGTGAACACCAACCAGGTCACCAACTACCACTGCGTGGCGTCCAAGGACAACCGCTACATTGCTGTGGCGGCGTACACGCCCGAGGTGAAGATCTTCGAGATCACGCGCGAGAAGAACGGCATGTTCAAGAAGGCCAACAAGATCATGTCGCTTCACGGCCACCGCGTATGTCTCCCCCTTGCAGTTGCTACACGGACCTCGATAATGTGCTTACTGGTATTGGCCTGTGCATTGTAGACTGGTATCATTGACCTGTCGTTCAACGGCTCGGAGACGATTCCAGTAGACCGCATCGTGACGACGTGCAAGGACGGCTCGATCCGCCTGTGGGACATCAATGGTTCGTTGCTGGGTCTCACACTCTGACTTTTGGAATCCCAATCTAGCAACCTAACGAATATGATGGTTTGTGTAGTGCGATACGCGCAAATGGAGGACCCGCGCCTGATCAAGGCGTTCGAAACGAGTGAGAAGAAGGCTCTGCACGCACTGGATATGACTCCGAACGGGAAGGTACGGATAAAAATGACGACTTCTTGGCCTGCTTTGTGGAAAATGCTCACTCACACTGTAATTTAGATCCTGGTGGCTGCGCGTGACCGCACGCTCATTTTCATCTCGACGGCTACCGGCACCGAGTTTGCTGTCATCGAAAATGCCTTCGAAGACGCGATCAAGCGCGTCACGTTCTCGACCTCGGGCGACGAAGTCCTGGTCCAGGGCAAGAGTGCCAAGCACGTGAAGCTGTTCAAGACCCCAAAGTGTCCATGAGCTCCATGCAGAAGATGATCGTGAGTAGAGAATCAACACTGATGCCAAATGACGAATAGAAACTTGCCTACATTCACATCTTATCACGCCAAACTGTTCTTGGTTTGTGCGGACTTGATTTCTTGTAGTACCGACCACAACATGGCCTTCAGTTGGTCAATGGTGCTGGTGAGTATACCTTGATCGCTCTCACACACGGTCTTGGCCATCCACAAATGCCGCGTCCGAATCTCATCCGCCTCGCCGTCTTCTTTATCTTCCTCCTCCTTCGCAGTCGTTTCATACTGCGCGAGTGTCACCTCCAACGTGTAGATGAGTGAACTCAGTGCACGTACTTCGTTGTCCGTGCTGACCATCTCTCCACACTTGACCTTGGCCACACACTCCAGTAGTTCTTGCTCGTCCTTGCACTGCAGGGCGACCACGCGAGCTGTCAAAAGCAGCGTTTGGTCCAGATCATCTTCGTCCGCCGAGAGCTCGAATGCCGTCGCCTCATGGTCGATGCCCAGATCTCGCAAGGCGTGTGCCTTCGCTTCGAACAGTGGCGTCGATGTTGGATCCATGGGCATCCACAAGTCGATCGTGTCGAACGGATTTTCCGGCACGACGAACCCGTACAGCGTGATGAGCTTGTGGATGGACATGGCGCCGTAGTTGATACACAACTGCGTGCCTGCGCCAACGTGTTGGTGAGTCACGACTTCCAGTGCGTGTGTCTGTGCGTTGTACCCGTGCGAGACCTCGGCGTACGGATCGTGGTTTAGCATGTCAAACACTGGCGCCATGGCCTTGAGGACGGGCAACGAGCCTTCCTCTGCCATTTTCAACGACACGAAGCGGCTCCATATCGTGGACAATGCCCACTGGAACTGGTCCAAAGAGAAGCAGCTCACCAGAGTAGTCTCACTGATGTCTGGTGCTATCGCTTGAGCAGCTCGGATGATACTTGGAATTGTAGACTCGCTCAGCCGCTCATAGTCGGCCTCGACCTTGCGCTGCATTTGCTGTGCGAGGAAGAACGTGTTGCTCCCCGTCAACGCGCGTCGCTCTTGCTCGGAAAAGAACAGCAAGTTGTCGTAGCTCTTGGGTAGAAGCAGTAGATGAGGATGCCACCGCGACGACTCGCGAGCCACGAAGCGCTCGTACAGCAGCGCCATCGCCAACAATTCGTCCTCCATCTCCGGGTCCCATGCGCTGCGTGGCTGGTCGATAAGCGGTCGAAATAACGCGACGGTGGAATACACGGGGTGGCCTTGGATCGCTTGCTCCTGGAGCCATTCCAGCGTCAATAACGACGCGAACGGCACGCTCACAACGCGAGTCTGCGGCGCGATGTCCTCGGCTACAAACACACCACGCTCGCCGTCATCGTAGTCGTACACGAAGTCCGTGAACAGCCCGACTCCAAGCGTCGCGACGGCCCATTCGTTGTATCCAACGAACTCTTCGCCGCAATCCTCATCGTCGTCGACGTGCGTCATGAGCTTTTTTTTGTTGGAAATTTTTCGTTGGAACTTTTTTGTTGGATCGAGCCCACTAAGTACGCATCTGACTCATCCCTACGACTAAGTACGCATCGTCGCATGTGTACCCATCCTCGATTCTTGAAGAGCTCCTCTAGGTTTTGCTGTGTTTTGCGTGTTTGCTTGGGGGTGGCCACACATCTATGTGCCAAAACAAAGCTTCTTCTTCTTCTCCTCATTGAATCCTCAACACCGAGAAACACATCACTCGACACTTCTCCTTCTTGAGGCTTCTTACAGCTGAACGAGGATTAAATGAGCGCCCTCCACCACCTCAAGCACTCGCCATTGATGGCTATCCATCTCATCAGCCTGCCGCTGCAGGAAGTCAAAGTTGACGGGCAGATTCGCTTCCAGCGCCTCCACGGAATGGTCCAAGGACCTACTGCCCAACTGCCTCCAATCGTGGACCATATCGTCGTGGATGCTCCGGTTCTGACGTTCGTGAGCTTCGTGGAAGGCGTGGCCGCTGGCGTCCGAGTGACGTCGAATAGGAGTCACGGTGTAGATGCCATTGACGTTCGTGTGCATCGCGACACGGGGCTTGAGATCTACGCCCACAGCCTCAAGAACGCCGCCGTTCTCGTGGAGATCTTCCTACCTGCGCCATTCGCCTTACGGGTCTTTGAAGCTCGTGGCCGTGGCAAGATCGTCATCGAAGACAAGGCGTTCCTGGCGAACGATCCGTACGCCGACGTTCACATCCACCAAGCCGGGGAGTGCGAAGTCTTCGTGACGACAAACTCCGCCATGAACGTGAAATCGCTCACACTGGAGCCGCACGGAGGAGGTCTCATCCAGTTTACTGCATCGACAGTGACTGTGCGTGATTGCTTCCATGCAAAAGTACCCGCGCTCGGCGCACTACGGTACATCATGGACAAGCTCAAGACCCCTCTAATAAAGATGGACACGGCAGGCTACGGTGACATCCAGGTCGAGATAAACGAGGTCGATGCAATGGCCAAGCTCACGGCAAGTGCAGTCGGAGAGAGCTCAATCAAGATCAAGACACAGTTCCTTCGAGTTGACCAGCTCTCGTCGACAACTAGTGGAAAGGGCAACGTAGCTATCACGTCCGAAAGAGAACTCCACGCGAACTACGTGCACTGCTCAGCCGACGGTTGCTCTGAGATCCAATTCGCCTCGTACCACAGAGTGGTCAACGTGACCCACATCTCTGTCGCTGGGAAGGCCACCGTCGATGCTCGCGATCTCCTCGCTCGAGAAGCCAATATCAAAGTCGCTGGCGCCGGCACCGTGGTCTTTCAAGCCAGCGAGGCCGCTCATGTCGACAGCAATGGGTACGGCACTGCGACTCTGGTTGGTGTTCTCCCGCAACGCATCACCGGAAACCCAATCCCATCTCGAGAGATGCCGCTGCTGATTGATACGATGATTTCTTCGCCGGTCCACGGTCCCTTCGCGGGACCACGCGTTCAAGCTACCGCCTCCTCATCATGAAGCCCCGGCGGGTTTCCTCGCCGCCATGAGGTCCCTCTTGACTGGCGGCCCCGCTCATGACGGGACAGGCGCACAACCTTAGATACGGTACAAAACTGTAGCACAGATCCATTGGATCTCCTCCACAAAACTTCGTTAGTAGAACCCGTGCAACTTCAACTTCGGCCATCCACCGTTTACGTCGGCGGGACAAGGGACCTTCCGCCATCAGTTCTTGCAGGTGCAGTGGAAACGCTGGACGTTCGGCGCTCCGCCTCTGAACGGCTCTATCTGAGAACCCACTGGCCACCTCTGCACACATCGTTTTCCACCTGACTATCGATTATCAAAGTGAAATTGCCAATCATGTCTCAGTGACCAGATGATCGATTATGAAAGGGTGTAAGTATGATGCAGGTTTTCCGGGACGTGAGTCACCCGCGGTCTTGACCCGAGTCTCACTCAGCGTGAGCATCTGTTGCCGGCATTTTGCGCTGGCTGTCGGAGAGCACCTGTGGTGAATGCGACGTGGACCTGTCTGTACAGTGTGTACGCGCCACTTGTGTACGACCGCAACAGTATCACGCTGACGGTAAACTATTCTATTGCGCGCGTGTGAGTGTGCGGAGGATCGAGAAGCAAATCCAGAGACACACAGAGAACCTCCACGGCGCGGCATTCTCCCATCGTCTGCGCACGAAACCACGCGGCTCAACAGCGTGGGTTAGGCATCAAGCAGCACACACAGAATCTGTTGACCAGACCGACGGGCATCAAGTATTTGGCCAAGAACGGAAGCCGCCGCCACCGAGACAATCGACGAATAGAGAAGAAAATAGAGAAGACGAGCAACGAACAGCTCAAGCCGCCGACGCCAGCGAGAACAACACAGCGAGACGCAAGGTGAGTGCCGCTGTCTGGTATTGATTAATGGACGAAGCCAAGAGGGGAAGGAGGAGAGGAAAGGAGGCGAGAGGCGGCAAAAAGGAAGAGGAAAAGAGGGAGGGGAGCGGGTTCGTGTGGAGCCAGTATGGACGTCCTTGTCCGTCCTTTCGGGACGGGCGGATACAAAGGTCCGTCCAGATGGATGGGCATCGCGGAAGACCATTCTTCGCCATCTTGGTCTCGCATCCAGAGGAAGCCAGCGGCGCGCTGGATCTCCACATGGCTCCATCTTCTGCTGTTGGACGGCGCCGCCTACATCGCGCTCCGTCGCAGCAATCAGTTTGGCTTGTGCGGTGGGGGGAGCAGCGCACTCGTTCCGTGCGCATTCTGTGTCCGTGGTGACTGGAGCAGAAGCAAACCGAAGCGTCGCCTGTGTTGCCGTGTGGATCTGCTTGCTGAGTAGCTCCTGCGGTGTTGGCGGCTAAGATCGAGCCGCGTCGATCACTCGGTCCATTCTTCACCTCTCCTGTCGCCTCTATCTCCCCCTTGCCTCAGTCGGTGTATGTCCGCCTCAGTCGGTGTATGTCCGTCGTGTGCGTGCGAATCAGCGTGGCGATGTGTGCATGCGTGTATATAAATATCGCGCTTTACCTGAGGAAGCGACTGACGATTTTTTTGGAATTCCATGAATTTGACAGGCCAAGAAACACGCAACACAGTTTTGAATAGCCGCATGTCTTCGACCATGCCGAGCGTTGAAGCCGCTTCTCCGCCTTCGCCACCGATGCACCGCGTCGACTCCACAGACTCGCTCAAGACGCAAGTCATGTCCGTGACTAATGGCTCGCTTTGTGCTGTTCGTGATACATTTCTAACTGGACATTCATCGTTGCAGGCGTCATGAATTGGCTATTGCGACTTCGACAGTCACGCCAGTACGACTACAACGTCCCGTGCCGACGGCCGAGCGACGGGAAAAAGATAGCCCCCCTAACAGCAGATATGACCGTGATACTCCGTCGTCGACGACGTCAGCGTCTCGAAAACGAACGAACACGTCACAGACACTAAGCCCGACGCTTCAAAAGCGACGATCCAACGACTCAGTGTCCTCGCTCGTATTGCACGAAGGCAAGCTGTCCGTTGTGGAGCAGATCGAACAGTCAGGATCCACCACTGTGAAGAAGTCACTTGGCAAGGTACGCAGTATTCGTGAAAACGTAGTTGTACGATGGCTCTCTGATGGCTGACAAGTTGATTTTCTATAGATCAAGTGTCGGATCGCACGTCAATCTCGATACTGTGTGATGGAAATGGACGCGAACGGTCCTGCATCAATCCAATTGATTTTGGGAGACCTGAAGCTGACCTACGATCCTCTCGTGCCAAGCCGACATTTCACACTCAAGGGAGCACTAGACGAGACGGGGCGGGTGAAAGTGTTCTCTTTCACAGCGTCGTCTAGTGGGGACCAGGCCTCGTGGATCAAAGAGCTGACGGATTTGACCGGCGATCCGTCGTCAGCAAAGCCAGCAGCATCTCCGTCGGCGAGTTCGGCCAACGCGTCGGCTCATTCAAGACGGCAAGAGCGAGAAATAATGGCCGGCCTCGCAGTCAACCGACCAGAAAGACCCGTGAAGCGTGGTGGGCTCGTGTACGCCATTCCACCAAAGATGACCCACATCATCCTCGTACGACACGGCCACTACGTCAACGCCCACGCCAAGAACGTATCCGACTGCGATCAAGTGCTATCTCAAATGGGAAGACAACAAGCTGAACTCACAGGGCACTACCTGGAAACACTCTACCATCGGTGTCCCGCCCGCAACCAACAAGTTACGCTCTACCACAGCGATCTCACGCGCGCTGTGGAGACCGCGACGGTGATCAGCAAGAATATCGAGAGCTCCGAGATCACTCCGCAGCCTTCCAGTTTGCTACGCGAAGGCTGGCCGGGGCAGCCATTTGCAACCGACCAAATGCCTGCTCACATGCTCAACCGCAACGAAGATGAGGACAAGGAACTGGACCGCATAGATCTCGAGCGCATGGACGAAGCCTACAACAAGTTTTTCGCCGAGAACAGCGACGAAGACGAGTGTCTCTTCCGTGTGATCGTGTGCCACGCCAACCTCATCCGGTATCTGCTGTGTCGTGCACTGCGCGTGGACCCGAACGGTGTGTGGGGCCATTTTGAAATCAACCACTGCGGCGTCACGCGTATCGACATTTGCCGCAACCGTCCGCTGAAAGTGATGGCCATCAACGAGACGGGCCACCTGCCTCACTCGCTCACGACGTCGAGTGAAGACCACCTATGAGCCTCCTCCTATTCTTGTAATCAAAGCCACAACTATTCAATCGACGTCCATCAAATCCTTCTACCGAGATTGATGCTAATCAACGACCAATGATTGACTGATGCTAGGATTGGATTGATTGATGTTGCAGTCCGTCGAGTTTAGAAGATCAATGGTTTCGATTGATGCAACTTCAAGTCCAAGACGTCATGCTCCGGTCACCTTGAAGTAGAAACCGGTACTCTACCGGTGAAAAATGGATCTTTGTTCTGACGGATCTGTGACTTGCAATTTTCCATCAGAACTCATAGAACTCCCAAGATGAATGGCAGTTCTGGGATGGGCGACACAAATGTTGGGCCACACGAGAAAGTTGGAAGAAACGCCAACAGAAGCCACATCGGAAAAAGTCGGTGAAAACGCCAACAATTTTAAACGGCGCGAAGAAGAGAAGACTCCGCGTGAAGCAAGATGTGGGGTGTGCGTGAGTACACGGCCGCTGCTGCCTCTGTGGCGCTGTATCTGTCTGCGGCTGATGCCTCTACGTCGACTGGTGACGTCGCTGCGGCCTTCAAGCACCAGGGCGGCTGCTACCAGCGCCATGAGAACCGCACGCAGGTGCTGTCGTCGCCGCGCCCGCACGAGTACTTAGACGAAACGACGCTGCCCAAGAACTGGGACTGGCGCAACATCAACGGCACCAACTTCGTGACCATCTCGCGCAACCAGCACATCCCCAACTACTGCGGCTCGTGCTGGGCGTTCGGCGCGACATCGGCGCTTGCCGACCGCATCATGATCGCCAAGGAACGCACTGGCGCCGCCAAGAACAAGTCGCGTATTGAAACCACACGTGAAGTGGTGCTCAGTCCGCAGGTCGTGCTCAACTGCGACCTCAAGGACGAAGGCTGCCACGGCGGCGACCAGTTGGTCGCTTACCAGTACATCCACGAGCACGGCGTCCCTGAGGAAGGCTGCCAGCGCTACTCGGCGACGGGCCACGACACGGGCAACACGTGTAAGGCCATTGACGTGTGCCGCAACTGCTACCACGACAAGGGGTGCTTCGCGCAGCCGACGTACGACGCGTACTACGTGTCCGAGTACGGCGTGACCAACGGCGAGAAGGAGATGATGGCCGAGATCTACGAGCGTGGTCCCATTGTGTGCAGTGTCGCTGTCACCGACGAGTTCCTCAACTACACTGGAGGCATCTTTGAAGACAAGACCAAGGCGTTGCAGGTGGACCACGCCATCTCGGTCGTCGGGTACGGCGAGGAGCGTGGTATCCCGTACTGGGTCGTGCGTAACTCGTGGGGTACGTTCTGGGGCGAGCAGGGCTGGTTCCGTATCGTGCGTGGCGTGAACAACCTCGGCATTGAAGGTGAGTGTGCGTTCGGCGTGCCGCGTGACAATGGGTGGCCTACGCGCATCACGATCGACGAGCCAAAGCCAGTTGAGGAAGAGGAGGCTGTCGTGGAGGCGGAGGTGGATGTGACCAAGCCAGACGCGATGGTGTCCAAGTCCATGCCCCGCTGCCGTGAGAAGCTCCGCTTCACGAACGGCGAGCGCGTCATGTCGCCTCTGCCGCACGAGACGCTCGACGTGTCGGAGCTGCCCAAGACCTGGGACTGGCGCAACATTGACGGCCGCAACTTTGTGACGTGGGATAAGAACCAGCACATCCCCGTGTACTGCGGAAGCTGCTGGGCTCAGGGCACGACCAGTGCGCTGTCGGACCGCATCAAGATCATGCGCAACGCGACGTGGCCGGAGATCGCGCTGGCGCCGCAGGTTCTCATCAACTGCCGCGGCGGCGGATCCTGTGAAGGTGGAAACCCTGGTCTTGTGTACGAGTACGCCCACCGCCATGGTATCCCAGACCAGACCTGCCAGGCGTACCAGGCGAAGGATCTGGCCTGTGACCAGCTCGCGGTGTGTGAGACGTGCTGGCCTACGAACTCGTCGTTCACGCCAGGCAAGTGTGATCCGATCAAGAACTTCACGAAGTATTACGTGTCCGAGTACGGCAGCGTGAGCGGCGCGGACCGCATGAAGGCGGAGCTGTTCGAGCGAGGACCGATCGGCTGTGGTGTCCACGCCACCGACAAGTTTGTGGCGTACACCGGCGGCATCTACGAGGAGCACGTGTTCCTGCCGATGATCAACCACGAGATCTCGGTCGTTGGCTGGGGATTTGACGAAGAGACCGAAACCGAGTACTGGATCGGCCGCAACTCGTGGGGAACGTACTGGGGCGAGAATGGCTGGTTCCGCATCAAGATGCACCACAACAACCTCGGCATCGAGCAGGACTGTGACTGGGGCGTGCCGCTTCCGGACGGATCCAAGCCGAACGACCTCTTCGCGATGCCGTCGTTCCTGGACACGTCGCTCATGATTGAACGCCAGAAGGCGCTTGAGATGGAGACCTCAGCCATTGCCATCGAGTAAGCATGCGCCCTCTACATCGAGACCGTCAGCAACTCACTGTGAGCTAGGTGTTCATTCATTCATACTGTGAATATCAACATACAGGTGCACTTTTTAACTAGACTGGTGTTGTATCTTTCCAATCTAGAGCTTGGCATTTGGCTGGAAGACAGGCATCCGCTCCAGATCGATCAAAATGTGCTGAGCGCACGTGTCCGGATCCTCCAGCACCATCGAGTGGGTCGTGTTCGGGATGGCGCCGACCGTGTACTTGTCAGGGAACCACTTGGCGACTTCTTTCGCTGCCGCTGAGTTGAAGAAGTGCGATCGCTCGGCGTATTCGATCGCCACGGGGCACTGCACGCGGTTCCAGTCCATGACCAGAGGCGTGTGGCAGTAGATCGAGGCCTCCTGAGACGGCGACGTCGCGAGGCGGTATTTTCCATCAGGCGTTTTGCGCACGCCTTGCTCGAGAAAGGCGTCAATGGCTTCTGGGTGCCAGCGGCGATACATTTTGCCCTTCTTGAAGTGGGCGAGTACGGCATCCCACGAGTCCCTGCAAGACAATGAATCCTATCAGTTCCCTCCTCTTGCTTCTATTCACATCACCAGGAAACAACGACGCACCATTCGCCTGGGCGGCTCAGTGTGATCGAGGCGAGCATGTCGGTCACGGCGTCCGCTTGTTCTTTCGTGGACTTCCCATGGTTGTTCACAGGCTCAAAGGCCACGATGCCGTCGAACGTGCCTGGGTTGTGGATCTCGTAGTCCAGCATGGCCGACGCGCCCATCGAGTGGCCGATGCCGACGATCCGCGTCCTGCTCTTGCCGTCGAGATCCCCTTTCCGCAGGTTGTCGATCTCGCGTTTGAGCTCCGCTGGCACCCACTCCATCCACACACGCAGTGGGTGGTCCACACGAGGCTTCTTGCGGTCGCCATTGACATATTCGATCGTGGCTTCGACGCTGTAGTCACTGCGTTCGCCGTGGAAGCGCCAGTCGAGCGTCACATATTCACACGGCACGCGCTGCAGCAAAGGAGAGCCGCGGATGCGCTTGTTGATGGGCTTCCAGCACTCCTTGGTGAAGCTGCCGCCGTGGAAGAAGAGCAATACGACGCGGTCCGTCATATTCGATTCTGCCCGTGCTGTTTGACAACCTAAAGGAGAGCACTTGAACTTCAGCATTGATCCTGATAGCGAAACAGCTCAAATAGAAGGCTGTTCATAAACGACCAAGCATAAACACCTCGCTTCCCTCTCTTCAAGCGAAAAGCTCTTGGCATGGAGGCGTGGACTGCATGGATCCTTGTATGGTGCAATTCAGATCACCACCATAGTGGTCGTAATTTAGACGTTGCCTTTCTCAGGCATGAAACTGGTGGTGGCTGTACTTTCTCATAATGTCGTTACATTTGGCACCACGAGATCAACCTCGGTGGCCTACGAGGCGAGCCTTCCGAGCATGATCTAGAGCTTGGCACTCGTCTGGAACACTGGCAGCTTCTCGAGATCCAACAGAATGCGTTCGACGCAGGTGTCTGGATCTTCCAGCACCATCGAGTGGGTGGTGTTTGGAATGGCTTCACCAACCGACAGCTTTCCAGGGTGGAGCTTTGCCGCGTCTCGCGCAGCCGCCGAGTTGAAGAAGTGTGAACGCTCAGCGTACTGAAGCGACACGGGACAGCCAGCACGACCCCAGTCCATCACCAGTGGCGTGTGGCAATAGACAGCAGCTTCCTGCGATGGAAGCGTCGCGAGGCGGAACTTGCCATCGGCGGATTTGCGGACGCCCTGTTCGAGAAAGGCGTCGATAGACTCTGGGTGCCATCGGCGATACATCTTGCCCTTCTTGAAGTGGTCCACCGCTTCTTCCCACGAGTCCCTACAAGACAAACACACCCACCAATTAGGGACCACTTCCAATCCTCACAGAATCAAACAGGCGGACTCACCATTCGCCTGGGCGGCTCAGCGTCACAGACGCCAGCATATCAATGAGAGCGCTGGATTCCTCCGGAGTCGAACGACCGTTGTTGTGAACTGGTTCAAAGGCCACGATGCCGTCGAAGGTGCCAGGGCTGTTGAGCTCAACGTTGAGCATGGTCGAGCCGCCCATGGAGTGGCCGATGCCGACGACTCGCGTGTTCTTCTGGTTGCCACCAGCTTCATGCAGCTTCGCGATCTCAATCTTCAGCTCCTCTGGCCCCCATTCTGTCCACACACGCAGTGGGTGGTTCACGCGCGGCTTCGCTTTGTCGTTATTCACGTATTCGATATTGGACTCGACGCTGTGGTCGCTACGCTCGCCATGGAACCGCCAATCTAGTGACTTGAATTCACACGGCACGCGCTGCAGCAGCGAGGAGCTACCGAGCCGCTTGATGATGGGCTTCCAGCACTCCTTCGTGAAGCTGCCGCCGTGCATAAACAGCAGCACTATGCGCTTGTTGGCCGCCATTTCCCTCCCTCCGAGCTGATCTTTTCCCTTCTCGACTCTGCCCTTGAACTTTGGTGATGGCGAAACACCTCGAATACAAGACCGTCTGGCAATGGCATAATCCAATCCTCATAAACAAGTTTGCCTATGTGGGTGATATGTTGCGATATTGGTGCTTCCGGGAACGACACTAACGTGTGGCAACATAAGTGACCGCCTTTCCTAGTGAGTGACGCATCTCCTCGTCGGAAAATGAAGAGTTTGTGCACCTGCGTACGTCACTGAGAGCCCACTCATTCTGCAATTCACCACTTCACCATGAGTGCTGCATCTCCATCCACCACTGCCAAGCGCGTCGTGCTGCTATTCCTCCACGGCGGCAGCTACAACAAGGACTGCTGGAAGCCCATTGTGCGTCGCCTGCAGCAGTCGCCACTACTGCAGCGCGTGCCGCACGAGGTCGCTGCATTTAACTTTCGCTTCCACGGCGAGAAGCGCGACAGTAGCATCAAGCCACGGCTCTACTACCGCAACGGAGACAAGGAATACCCGCGTATCGACCACCCACTGTTCAGCTGGACGGAGTGGGCGCCACAGCAGCTCGAGGAAGAGATTGCCAAGCTGCGAGAGGACGATGAGAAGCTGTCGCGACGCACGCACATCGTTGGAATCGGCCACTCGATGGGTGCGACGTCGCTGCTCAAGGTAGAGACGGAGAATCCTGGAACGCTGGACGGCATCATCGCGTTTGAACCAGTGTTTAACGACGGCTCATTCACGGAGGAACACAAGGAGACCGTGCTCAACATGCTGGTCAATGTGTCGCTGGCCCGCGAGGGAGAGTGGTGAGTCTGTCAAGCATTGTGTAGGGACATAGTATGCATTGTAACTAACCGTGCTTTGCGTTGATGTGTAGGGATACATGGGAGGATGTGGAGAACCATTTGAAGACCGCGCGTTCGTTTAAGCGTTGGGACCCTGAGGCTCTCGAGGCGTTCATTCCTGAAGGCATTGAAAAGACGGAGGATGGCAAGCGCTTCCGCCTCGTTGTCTCCCCTGCTGCTGAGGCATCAATCTACTGCCACAACTTCATCACGTTCCGGGAGGAAGACTTCGCCAGAGCGAAGAGCAAGATCGTGATGGAACACGCCGCGCGCACGGTCTTCTTCCGTGAGAAGCCCTCTCGTCAGATCGCTGAGAAGCTCAAGGGGCACTTCTTCGTTGCGGACGCAATCCCCAACACCACCCACAGTATGGTGGTGGAAGACCCTGCGTCGTGCGCACAGCACATTATCGAGGGTCTGGAGAAGTTTCCAGTCATCCAAGAGGAACTGTCGGCGGCCAAGCTATAGAATGATGCAGGCGAGATGCATTTCTAGTGGCGGGTGTTTTTATCACGTCCAAAGCCTTAACTAAGTAGAAATTTAGAACTCGATCAAATTCACCAACCTTGCCATCACAATGTCGGTACTTAGAGGCTTCCTTAGGCTTTCCTCACACAGGACTGACGTGTTGAATGGGCTGGCAGCGTAGTACTTCGTACGGCTGGAAGAGGAAGTAGCCCGACGTGAGCCCCAAGCTTCCGTCGTGAACCTATCGTAAATTGAGTGATGGATTCCTTGTCCAGCGTGGTTGAAGTGTCTGCAACATGTGAGACAGCTATTCTATAGGTGATTTTTACAGGCAGAAGCTGCGCGTAAACCAACGGCGTGATCTTCCACGATGCGCGTCATTATCGCGCGTAACCATCCCCGAAAGGCGCGTGGATATCATCCGCACGTCCAAGTGTTCACACTTGTCACCTTCGTCGAGCGGATTCGGACGTAACACGGTTGACCTCGTTTTCAAGGCATGAACTCCAATTATCATTCTGCAATTCGCCATGAGCTCCAACCGCATCGTTCTTCTCTTCTGCCACGGCGGCAGCCACAATAAGGACTGCTGGAGGCCGATCATTCGCCACCTCAAGCAGTCGCCTCTGCTGCAACGCGTGCCGTGCGAGTTTTCGTCGTTCAACTGGCGATTCCACGGTGAAAAGCGAGACCAAAGCATCCCCGTGAAGCTCAACTACCGCAACGGCGACCAGGCGTCTCCACGCATTGAGCATCCAATGTCCAAGTGGCCGGAATGGGCGCCTGCAGATCTTGCGAAGGAGATCGGGTTGCTTCGGAAGGACGATGCCAAGCTGGCTTGCCACACGCATGTCGTGGGCATCGGCCACTCGCTGGGCGGGACGTCGTTGCTTAAAGTGGAGACCACGACGTCTGGTACACTCGATGGCATCATCGCTTTCGAGTCGTTGGTTGACGACGGCTCCTTCTCCGACCAAGTCAAGGAGACAATGCTCGACATGCTCGTGAACGCTGCCTTGTCGCGGGAGTCCGAGTGGTGAGCACCACGAGCTAAGTCAATGAGGTTGACGGTCTCACTTATTGTTTTTTTTGTTTGGCTGACACTGGAACTCGATGGAGGCTCTCCAAGAACACCTGAAGGCCTCGCGCCCGTTCAAGCGCTGGCATCCAGAGGCACTGGCGGTGTTCCTCGAGCAGGGAGGGAGAAGACGGAGGACGGCAAGCGCTTTCGCCTCATGGTGTCCCCAGCCATGGAAGCGTCGATCTACTGCCACGAGTTTGTGCCACTGATGGCAGAGGACTTTGCCAAGGTCAAGTGCAAGATGGTGATGGAACACGCGCAGCGCACGGTGTTCTTCCGTGAGAAGCCAGCTCGTGAGATTGCGGAGAAGCTGAAGGGCCAGTATATCTTGGCCGACCCGATCCCAAAGACGTCCCACAGTATGGTGGTCGAGGCCCCAGAGGCCTGTGCTCAACACATCGTGGACGGCCTCCTCCACTTCCCTGTGATCCAGCAGGCTCTCGCCTCGTCCGCCAAGATGTAGAAACACAGCAAGACATGTTGCATTCTCCATGTCCATTCACTGCGTAAGATCCACCGTCGACACTCCTCCGCTATTTTCGACAGTGTCGTGTTGCGTGAAGGTTGCACTAGTTAAGTTGAAGTTCCCATTCAGCACACCTTCGGTCAACATTGTCCACATGCAGCCTTTCTTGCGTACGTCATCAGATTGGAACTCCATGAAGGGCTCACCATAAACCAAGACTTCAGACCTGAAGCTGATCATTTCGCAAGTCGCCATGGCCTCCGCAAGTACCACCAGTGACCGTATCGTGCTGCTGTTCTGCCACGGCGGCAGCTACACGCACGACTGCTGGCGACCCATTGAACGGCGTCTGCGTGAGTCGGCGCTCTTCAAGCGCGTGCCATTTGAGACCGCGGCGTTCACGTGGCGCTACCACGGCGCCAAGCGCGACCACAGCATCCGTCCGACCATCACGTACCGCAATGGCAACAAGAAGGCGCCTCGTGCTGAGCACCCTGTGATGAAGTGGCCTGTGTGGGCGGCGCCGGATCTCGAAAAGGAGATCGAGCTGTTGAGAAAGGACGACACCAAGCTCAACCGACGCACGCGTATCATCGGTGTCGGCCACTCGATGGGCGCGACGGTGCTGCTGCAAGTGGAGACGTCCAAGCCGGGTACTTTGGACGGCATCATCGCCTTTGAGCCTGTGTACAATGACGGCTCGATCACCAAGGAGGCGAACCAGGGCATCCAGGATATGCTCACCGGTATCTGCCTCAAGGGCGTGTCTGAATGGTGAGGAATTCTAATCGCTTCCGTGATGGCTACACGCAACTAATGGCTGGAAATGACTGCGTAGGAACACGTACGAAGACATGATGAAGCACTTGACGACGTCGCGTGCTTTCCGCCGTTGGGATGTCGAAGTGCTGGAGGCTTTCATGGAGCAAGGCGTCGAGAAGACCGAAGACGGCAAGCGCTATCGGCTCGCGATGCCCGCGGACGTGGAGGCGTCGCTCTACTGCCACGAGCTCGTCAACTTGAGCGTGGAAGACTTCGCCAAGACCCAGTGCAAGATCGTGATCGAGAGCTCTTCTGCGACGGTGTTCTTCAGCATCGAGCGTGGCCAGAAGATGGCTCAGGCCCTTCCGGGCAAGTTAGTGATCGCCGACTCGATCCCGAATACGACCCACGGCATGGTGGTTGAAGACCCAGAGGCCTGCGCGACTCACATCCTGGACGGATTGACTGAGTTCCCAGTCTTCCAAGCTGCCCTCGTGACTGCGAAGCTCTAGTTTGAAGAGATACAGGTCCTAGACGTAGTGATCCATTGATCCACGACTCTTCTAAATCGTTTGATTTGGCCACGCTGTGCTGGTACTCAGTATTCTCAGTGTGTGTTGCCCTACCGAACTTCGCCCTTGCTCACGCGAAACTTGCCACGTGACCGTGATCAAAATATGAGACCCCTTATATACAGCTCATCACCCATCACAGTCACGTCCCAGCGGGACTTGAAGACAGGGAGGTCTGTACCTGATACCTACCATTCCTCAACTTGTCTCGACCTTCGACAATGGGGACTAGCGGAGACCGCATCGTGCTTCTCTTCTGCCACGGCGGCAGCTTTAACAAGGACTGCTGGACGCCGATCATCCGCCGTCTGCAGGAGTCCGCTCTCCTGCAGCGCGTGCCATGTGAAGTCGCGTCTTTCAACTGGCGCTTCCACGGCGAGAAGAAGGACCGAAGCATCGAAGCCAAGGTATACTATCACAATGGAAACGAAGAGTCC
>JAADXE010000541.1:0-21776 GCA_023337545.1 Pythium coloratum | reverse complement strand
TCCTCTTCACTGTCTTCGCTCTCGTCGTCGTTCCCGTCGCCGTTCTCAACGTCCACGTCGACGTCCACATCAACATCCACGTCCACATTGTAGATGACGATAGTCGCGCCAGGCGGCGCACTGGGCAGCAGATCATCCAGCGAGATTGTAGGCGTCTCTCGTGCTTCGTCTTCCGATGAATCGTCGTCGTTGTCCTGCTCTGATCCGGTGGTCTTAGCAGCTCCTCCTGTCTTTAGTTGGAGGCCAGTGTCATGCAATGGCTGGACGTTGTGAACATGCGCCTTGTGGATGCGGAGATGCACAGCATTTGATGCGTGGGCACTACACAGCAGCGCTGCGAGCGCAGTCGCCGCGAGCGATAACCCCTTCATGTTTGACGGCCCTCGGAGGTCTCCACACGTGAGGTTTCTTTGAAGTGGCTACAGTAGCGCTGGGTGTTCTAAACCTGTCGTCAGTAGGTTTTCTATCTCAAATATTACAAACCTAATTATGTAGGTTTGAATTGGCATTCATCTGCGACATCAACTTGGAAAACGACGCAACCAAACGAAAATGGAAGCTGTGTGGATGCGCACTTTGCGGTCTCATGGCGACGCCATGACGGCTCCCATTCGTCCACGGCGTCGCTCAATGCATGCAAAGACATTCTTTAAGCTGGTGGTCGCTCTGCTCGCGTCACTGCCGCTCAGTGAGGCCCAGAGTACGCCAACGCCGTCGCCGACAACCAAACAGGAAGGCTGCCAGAGTTCATGCCGTCCCATTTCCTGCATCACGACATGGTGGCACGACGACGCGGATCCTGTCCCGCTCATCGGCGCTGCCGTCTTGGTATTCTTCGCGACGTTTCTGCCGCGCGTGCTCGTGCGCCTCGTCATCTTCGTGCTCACGAAAGTGCCGTTTATCGTCCAGTACGTCACCACTTCAGTTAGCCTTTATTTCCTCATCAGGATGGCCCTCTAACTGTGCGAATTACCACTTCAGAACGGCCGAAGACTTTCGCGAGCACTGCTCTGGCTCCTCGGCGTACCTCATGTCGGCGTCGCTTGTGTTCATCGCGCTCTCGGTCTCGCATCTCGTGGGCTTTTTCTGCCATTTACACAGCTACATTTGGGGCATGTTCTTCATCGTGTGGCTCTACTCGCTGTTCAACGTCGTCGAAAGTGTACGCCACCACTTATCTTTTACTGTATTTACTTATCTTGTCATCTAACCGTGTGTGGGACTGTTATAGCTGGCGGTGCGTCGCTTTGTTGGTGCGAACGGTGACCTGTCCAAGCGCGTGGTGATCTCCGAGTCGGTCAAGATCCTGCGACTCACGACGCTGCTGATCATCGCGCTGATCATCTACTCATCGGCCGTCGGTAACCAGGCCATGCTCAAGTACTCGGTGCTCGCTGTCATCGGTATCGCCATCGCTCTCGGCTTCGTGCCCTCGGTTCGTAGCCCCCTCATGCAGTAGATACGGTTGCTTCATACGTCTTACTACCTTTACTGGGGTGTTTGTTGTGCAGTTCCATAACGTTGTGGGTGGTCTCTTCCTCGCATTCAACTCGCAGTTCAAGATGGACGACTTCATCGAAGTAGGTGACGCGCTGGGCTTCGTTCATCGCGTGTCGCTTCGATACACAACGATCGTGACGACGGAGGGCACGCAAGTGTACGTGCCCAACAGCTTCTTCCTGTACAAGCCCATGGTGAACTGCTCGCAGCGACCGAAGCGTGATATCGACATCCGTGTACGAGTGTCGACAGCGACCTCAGTGGAGACGCTGCGACTCTGTCTCTCCAAGCTTGAGATCATGCTGCAATCCCTCCACATGGGGCTCACGTCCCACGAAGAAAACCAGTCGGATCTACGCCACGGTGAAAAGTGGGAGCGGTTCTTCTTCGTGGCGATGGAAGAGCTGTACGAGATCCGCTTGTACTCGTACACAGATGAGCTGGACGAGCGCAAGTACGCGATGATCCGGTCGGAAGTCTGGCTCGCAGTCATGGAAATCATGGAGGAGCTGGGCGTTGAAGTGGTGGAAGAGAAGACCGCAACAATGGCCATTAGCGATGACAACGAGGGCTCCAGTCGAAGAACAGTGACTTTCACAGCGGCAGGAGGAGATCGCGCTCCTGCCAGCTCCCCGTCAGCGATGGGCGGACAGAACCGGAACGCGCTCGAGTCTCCGTTCGCGTCCGAGATGAACACAGTGATCGGGGCTACAGGCGCACGGACATCGTTGTGAGTTAATCGTCAACGTTAGTGATTGAGTGTTAGCCTTGATGATGCCTGTATGCAACATTGGGGTGTCTGGTAGCTATCATGCTGTGATGTACTTTTGTGAGCCTTATTTTGGTGTGAACACAGGATGACAGACTTGGAAGACGTCGCCCGAATTGTCCCCAGTCAGTCCACGAAAAGAGTGCGTGGCGACAATCAAGTCTTGTCGCGAGTCGAACTGAACGTGGTATTTGTGAGCTGTCATTTCGGCTGTGCGAACCAGTGAAAAGGAAGCTTCTTGAGGGAAGTGAGCTGTCTAGTGACTGCTTGGTGGGGAGATTGTTTTCTTTATTTAGCAGGCATCAAGAAGCGAGCTGACGCGCGGTGGTATCACAAGAGGACTTATTGGCGTTTGGGTGGTGCGGCACAGCCGAGTCGTCGATTACCACGTCGTAGTACGAGAATGCGTGGTGTTCGGGCGTGGCTCATCCGAGCCAACGACTGGTGGGAAGCCGTGCAGGTCGAGCTCCACGGCCAGTACTCTGTGTCTCGCCTCATGGCGCTGCGAGCATACTGCGAACAAACGAGTCTACTCCGTGCCATCGTCATCACTGTGCTCACGCCCGTTCCGTGCCTCACCGTTATCGTTGCCATGGACACGCTGCCGCTGGCATCTCCGTACGCTGGTCTGGAAAAGCAAACCTTCGGCTTTTGGTTCCGAACGTACTTCACGTGCTGGCTGCTCACGTTCATGTCGATCACGCTCATTTGCCAAGTCATCCCCGTGCTCCCATGTCCACGCGTCGCCTGTGGTGTATTTCCCTCGTGATCCCTGGACTTTTGATCCTCACAGCCTATGGTTACAGCCAGGTTATCGGGTTTCCAGTACCGTTTGCGATTCAAATGGACACCGGTCCCTGGATCCTGCTGCTCGGCGCAGCCTCGTGGTACTCGTGGAAAGAAACACTACGCATCGACAAGCAGAGACGCGATGATCTCGTGCGGTATCTCAAGGTCTTCCAAGCTCAAGTCGTCATCGTCCTCGTGTACACCGCCTACAACGTCACCTTCACACTCATCGGACGGTCTCATCAAACCGCATTCTCCGGATTGCTGCCAGCTATCAAGATGATGTTCAAGAACTGGGTCAGTGCGGGCCTCGTCCACCTTGAAGATCTGGCGCCGACGATCATCGTGTTCAACGTCGACGTATTCCACGCACGGTACGTGTCGCTGACAATGCAGCAGTCGCTCACGCCCGGCTCGATGATTGTGGTCATGGGTGTGGACGTCGCCAGTCCATCATCGCCTTCTACGAGATCCACAAGGTACTCCAGTGCATCCGTGAATCAGCTCGAACACTTGCGAGGGCGGGAGTGAGACTCACAGGCCAAGCGGACGTTGACAACATGGATATTTTCACGCTGGCGGCCGAGATACTCGAGAGTAATCAGCGAGTTCGCGAGCATCCTGATGTGGCAAACGCTCGTCATATTGTTGGAGTTCGGCGGCGATCGTCGGTGAGACGAAGCTGGAACAGGAAGTATTTCGGCGGCGCTGACGGCGCACCAGGCCGGACAGGAACGAGGACGGCAACTGCTAAAGTCGGCCCATCGCTGGGAGATTTTCCAGCTCCCGCTCCCGCTGTATCGGAAGACGCCACTGCATCAGCTACCTCGTCTCGAGCCTCACTCACTAGGCTGGAAAGATGCCAAGTGGAGTGTGTGCAAGATGTTCTCAAGCTACTCCACATGACTGAGTTCTACGTGCTCATCGAGTACGCCGAGGTCATGATGGCCACGCTATACGGTACGTTGCAATCTGCTTCACTTCTTTCAATGACGAAATGCTAACAGTGAACTTTGTATCAATGAACTAGCCGTGTACCTGTCCCTGTTATCGTGTCCTCCGAACCGCATCTACTACACGCAGCTCAGTCGACTCAGTGACGACGAGATGCGGATGGTCGCGAGCCACGTGTCGATGTACGCGTTCTTGGAGCTCGTGTCCTACTTTGTTCTCTGCGTGGCCCTCAGCCGCAAGCTCAAGAACTTCAGTCCGACTCGACAACTCGCCTTCGCGCTGCAGTCCCACTGGCGGATTGTTCTCTCGACATTTGCTGTGTGGACATTCGTGACCGTCCAGTTTGCTCTCGAACACTACGGTAGCATGGCATGTTATGTGAGACTGAAAGTGGAAGCGTTATGGCTCATGTTGTGCTGTGTTAACTAGGAGCGGACTACACGTTTCAATTCAAGTGGCTACATAAGAACAGATAAACTCCGAGCCTCCGACGTGAATCAACAGCTTTCAGTCAAGCTTCCCCACGGAACGGGAAGGCAATCAAGTCATCAGTCTCGCTGAACGCCGAAATCCACGCGTCGCCATTGCTGTTGTTGCGTCCCACTGAGGATACAGCTTTGGTGTTCCGAGTCGTGCTGCAGGTAAGACGGGATGTATCGCTGATACGATCCATCTTAATTTAGCCCAGTTGACACTCGTTGGTGATGTATCAGCCCCTCACCAGGTCAGCGGTTGCTAGCGGTGGTCGGGCTCGTGGTAGACAAAGTGACTTGTGAAGGCGTTGAAGCATTTGACAGGAATCTTCATGTCGCAGTTCAAGTGTCTACGAATCGCTGATCAGTTGTGGGAATCCGTACAAGTCGAACTCCACGGCCAGCACTCGGTGTCTCGCTTACGTGCATTTCACCACTACTGCGGCGAGACCAACCTGCTTCGAGCCGTCGCAGTCGTGTGTCTCGCAATCGTCGTCGCTATCGATGCACTGCCATTGGTCCCACCAAATGAGGGGCTCGCATCGCAAACCTATGGGTATTGGTTCCGCTCGTGTTTCACCAACTGGTTGTTGACCTTTGCGACGATCAGCGTTGCCGGTGAGATCGTGCCGCTTCTGACAATGTCAGCAAGACGCCAGTGGTGGATCTCCGTCGTCATCAGTGCTTCCATGGGTCTGATCAACTACGCCTGCAGCAGAAGTGTCGCCTTTCCTCTGCCCTTCACTATCCACGTCGGCACTTCTGTGTGGCTTGCGCTGTTGATCCCAGCGCTGCGGCTGAGCTGGAAAGAAGTTCTTCGTCACAACAGCGAAGCACGTGATACGCTGACGAGATACCGCGCGGTGTCACGGGCGCTGATCTTTTTGATCGTCGTGTACACGGTCTACAGCGTCGTGTTCACTAAGCTCAACAACACCGAGCAGATCATTTTGTCTGGTTTACTGCCCGTTGTCAAGACATTTTTCAAGAATTGGGTCAGTCGTGGTGTGCTCCACCTCGAAGATCTCGCGCCGTGTATCATCGTGTTCAACGTCGACGGCTTCCACGCACTATACGTGTCGCTGACCATGCAGCAGTCGATGGCACCCGGTTCGTTGTCAGTGATCATGGCTGTCGATTTTGTGCAGAGCGTCGCCGCGTTGTTCGAGATACGAAAGGTTTCCCGTCGGATCCACGAACTTGCAAGTTGCCTTCAGGATCAAGGACCCGCTTCCCCAACGAGCGTGCTAAAACTCGATGTTGTCGGCTTGGCGGAGACGCTTGTACACGAAAACGAATGGCTCCGCGAGCATCCCAGCATTCGAACCGCGCGCCATTTCCGAGCTTATCACCGTCCGTCCGTCACCCATCGACAGGCGTTCGGTGTACACGTCGCGACCACTAGAATTCTGCCGACAGCTGCAACAACGACGCTACATGAACTGGAGATCGTTCCTCGCGGGGCTGCAGGACCCAGCTTGGGACACGCACGAAAGGCATTAAGTGCCCGCGAACGCATGCAGCTCGAGTACGTGCAGAGTGTACTGAAGCTGCTCCATATGACCGAGTTTTACGTGCAAATGGAGTTTGTCGAGGTTATGATGGCCTCGCTCTACGGTACGTTGTTCGGTCAGTGCGAAGCTTGGAGGTGTGCTTCATTAAATGACTGGTTCATGTTCTGTAGCTGGGTATCTGGTTTCCATCTCCTACCAGCCAAACCGCGTGTACTACTCGCAACTTAGCAAGCTCAGCGACGATCAAACGCGCGAGGACGCAGGTCGAGTCCTGTTGTACGCGGAATTGGAGCTCGCATCGTACGTCGTGTTTTGCATCGCTGTCAACTACCAGATCAAGGATTCGGCGGATCGTTCGTAGACGAGCTGTTCTTCGGGCACTCGCCGTGCTCGTATCTGCGATCGTGGCTCCCTATGGGCGAGCCATGCAGGCGAAAAAGCAAGATTAGCTTTTCACGCATACCACTGCCTGCTATAAAACAGTACGGAAGGTCGTGGTCGAATCACTGATAGTTGTTTCGGAAGAAGAATCCAGAATTGTGAACGCTCTGACACACTAGCGTGGCCTCTAGCACGTCTCATTCAAAGCTCTCTTTCGTTAGACACGGTTTACACATTCAAGTTAAGGCGACTGCTTCACAACAGTGATGTACATTCAGTAGAGCTGCCTGGCGGCATGCGAGATGGCCTCCATCTCGCTGAGCTCCTGGACGAGGTCGTCTTCGAGCTGCAGAGCGCGGTCGCGAAGGTCCCACGTGCCGTTCGACTTGCGTCGGCTTTCAACGCGGATGAAGCGGCTGAAGCAGCTCACGATCGAGTCCACTGCACTGTGGAGTGTCTGCTCGCTGTGACGGTACTGCTTGGACAGTTGCTGAAGAGCCCTCGCGTTTTCGCTGGTCAGCGCCTGGTCGTCGACACGATCAGTGAGCCAGTTGGGGGTGAAACTCACAGGGCTAGAGGCTGACGACGGGGACGCAGACGACGATGGCGACGACGACAAGTAGAACGGCGAGTCCGCGTACTGCATGTACATGGCCGTCGACGTTCCCATGGAGAAGAGACCGCGAGACGGCGACGCATCTGGTGTTATCACGGGTTTCTCGTGGACGGGGGCGAGTCCATGGGAGCTGGCAAAGTTGTGCATCGTGGTGTCGTTGGCGCGGCGTCGTTGAAGCACCGAGTCGTCCAGACTCGTCCGAGTGGTCATGATCGGCGAGCTGAGCGTGTCGTCTTGAGCGTAGCTACGCGCGTTGCGCTGTCGGCTATTTGGAGTGCCAACAAGCGACTTCGCGGCGCTGGACGTAGATCGTTGCAGTCCTCGATGACGACTGTCGGTCGAGTTGCCGCCAGGAAGCGAAGTGAACTCAACGGCGGACTGGAGCCAGCGACCGCCGTGCCACTCGAACCGATTCGCGGCTGACAGGCACTCGAGTCGAGTCGCACACGCTGCTTTCACTGTGGAGACCAGAGCCTCCATGAAGGTTTCTAGGATGTACATTCACCTATCAGCTCAAGTGGACATAATTATCAAGCAAGGTACAACAAACGTACCAGTCGTGAAGCGGTCGTCGGAAGCAAACGAGTCCTTGTACGCGACCAAGCAGCTTCGATCCTTGTCGCTGCCTACCAGAACTTCGAAGAAGAGCTCGTGTTGATCCGCCATCGCAGACGCAAATCCCACGTTGAAGCCACTCGACGAATAGCTTTCGTCTGGAAGAGCATCCAACCCAGCGCCAGACACTTTGCCTTCCTTCACTTGGGACAGCCAGCTCTGCAAGTCGGACGTGAGTCGACTCGCACCGCGACTGAGAGGACAGCCAGCGAGCTGACTGGACAGCGCAAGCCACCGTGCCTGGCGGGAGTTCAGATCCGCAGTGAGTGTCGATACGGCATTCGACGCATCCTTGAGACAGCCTTGGAGAATCGATAGCGAAGATTCCAGCGACCACGCGTCGTCGTCATCTTCGTCCTCGTCATCAGAGCCGCCAAAGCGGTGATAGTCATCGCCAATTCGGTAGGATGAAGAGGATGAAGTGGGCGACGCTGCTCGACTGTCTGTTCTTGATCCTCGATGGCGACCGCGCTTGACAGACGCTAGAAGGCGCTGGACAGTTGATAGAACGCGAGTGAGCTGATCCTGTAACTGGCTGACGATGCTCAGTTTGTCCTTGAACAGATCCAGCTGATAACAACGAGTGTCCTGTGTTAGTATCATTCCGGGTGCCTCCATCAGTAGACCTCATCCTACCTGTACCGCAACTTGGTCCATGACGCGCTGACGATGGCGTGCGCGCACTTTATCAAATCGGTCCTCAGGCAGCCCTGTCGTGACAGATCAGTGAGTACTTCAGTGAAACCGCAATATAACCGACGGCGACGTACATGAGATGTTCAGATCGTCCTTGAACGCGTGAGAGAAGAGAGCGTCGGCATCGATCGACGTTTCTTCGGACGCTGAGAGGATTTCGTAGACTTCAGCCTCCGTTTTGGCTCGGAAGAGCTTGTCTTCCGCTCGCAGAAACAGTGCCACGCCGACCCCGAAGAAGATCCGCACGCCTTGGATGAAGAATGCGTCCCATATACGAAGCACGGTCGGCAAAGGGATCGCTGTGGCCGTGAAGAGGCTGAGAAACCACCGCTCAGTTGCACGATTGATCGGAAAGCCAAGCGCATCCAAGTGAGCGACGAGCGTCGGGGCACGCTCTTCCAGAACGAAGTTGAACGCTGCAATGTCCACCTGCAACGCCGGGCGATAGCCGTGGAAGTACCCTGGCAGATAAATGTCTTGCAGACTAGAGAAACAACACGTTGTGAGGATCAGTTCGTAGAGGCTCATGCAGTACTATAGAACTATGCACCTGTTGATGACCCAGAACGCCGAGTCCTCATCGAGGTACGCGAGCAGCAAGCACGAGACTTTCCATGGACATGGATGCGAGTACGGACTAGAACACACACCAGCACAGTGAGCATCACGGTTGAGCTTCCGTCCAGAAGACGTCGAACCTACTTGAAACGAGAGATCGCAATGAGAAGTCGTCGTCTCGCGCTCACTTCCCACTCGGGTGCAGCGGCGTCGCTTGGGTACACGTACTGACCCAACTCACCCTTGCCGACCTGCTTGAGCGAGTTAGTTGTCGTCACGCTCGTGTTGGGCATGTCCGAGTCGCTGGATCCTTCTTCCAGCTCGTCTCGGCTCGCACTAGTCTCGGATACTTGCGTGTCGCCCCCACTGGTGTCCCGCCGGAAGCGAGTCGTCGAACCTGGAGCGTTCTGGCTGATCTCGTACATTGAAAGTGCGCACAACCGCGAGAAGATCATCTTAGTTTCCGGATCGTGAAGCGCGTTCTTGTCGATGGGTCCACTGAGTTCGTCGAAGAAACTCCGCGGTGCGGCGCTGGCTTTTGACTCGGCGTTACTGTCTTTAAAGATCGAAATCGTCTTGCTACTGGCCGTCTTGGACACTTTTCGAATCGTGCGCTTGAGCTCCGCACGCCGCTGTAGGTCACTCGCACCAGAGAAGCCTTTCCACAAAGCCCCACGGAGTTCGTCTGGGATCCCTGCTCGCACAGCCGACACAATCTGTCGAACAAAGAGGTGAGATCCAGCGGTATGACAGTGATAGCATAAAGAAAGCATGTTCTCACCTCTGGCGTCGGCTCATACTTTCCTGTTGAGACACACTGCTCCAGTTGCGTGTACTTGGTCTCCGCGTGGCCTTGCAGTAACAGCGACAGCCACTTCCTATCGAATCAGTCGTGACCACAAAGATGAGTGTCTCCAGCACGTCAGTCCTCGTCACATCACCAGCAAACTCACCTAGCCGAGGGCGTGAGCTCGTGGCGTTTGCCGTCTGCAGTCACGCCTTCGCTGTCGTCTTGCACCTTGAGCACGAACATCTTGGACGGCGGCGTCGCGATCCACACGAGGCAGTTCTCGCGCTCGTTCGCCGCCGAGCCCGGGAGCTTGGCGAACTTGAGCAGCATGGCTCCGATCTCTTTCTTCTTGTGCTCCTCCAGCATACGTTCGCCTGTGACGCGCACCGTCGGTGCGTGACGCACATCCACTCGGCCCTGGAGCTCACTCAGCGTCTCGTCGCGAAAGTACAGCAAGTCGCCGCAGCTGAGGAACACGAAGAAGTGGCGTTTCCAGTACGAGATGATGCTGTTCTTGGCGGTCGTGTGGACTGTGCGCTCGCGTTTCTTGGACATATAAGCAGAGTGGAGCACGTCCACGGCCGGGTAAAATGCCGAGAGAGAGGCGAGAAGAGACAACCCTTGTTGCGATTCACTAGCACTACGGCAAACGCCCAGTGAGAGGACTTCCTGAGTACATATCAACTACTAAACACCACATACCTGGCCCACTCGCGGCCGCTCTGGAACGCGAGCAGATGCACTTGCTGGGAAAGAGGACAACAGCGTGAGTTTCTTTGAGCTGTACCAGCACAGTCACCTCATTGGAGCCTACCACTGGCGTGAGAACCGCGAACTTCTGGTCTTGGACTTCTGAGGTGTTCGAGTCGTGCGATTCCATGAGATTCTGTGTCGAAAACACTAGTGTTAGACCTAGACGCTTTTGATGGGGCAGTTCCTCTAGCGAGAAAGTACGTACGAAGACGTTGTGTTTGCGCGCCGCGACAGCGGACGGAGACGGCGGCAGGAAGCAGCAAATGCCCGTGGCGTCCGTCATGGAGATCACGCCCTTGGGCGTCGACGTCAGCAGCAGCATTACATCTTTCTGGGCGTCTACAGTGCACAAAACGCATCATCGTCATCATACGTTTCCAGCTTTGGAGCCCACAGATCTGCGGCGCTGCGCACCATAATGACGCAACTCCTTCACGCCATTGGGGGCCGACAAGAAGATGAAGTATCTTCTCTTCCAGCGCTTGCTGAAGCGGCCCAGCTTCCTCAGCCAGCCGTGCCAAAGCACCGTCACATCCTTCGGGTTCAGCGGCTCCATTTTCGACACCTCGTCACTTTCCTCTCCTGCTTCAAACAAACATTTTCTCAAAATTTCGGATTCGCCCAAAACCCCAATACAGTGACTATTGCGTACTTAACTGTCACAAGAAATTGTGACACGCATACGCAGCCACTCAGGTAGTACCGTATACATCCTGAATAGAGCGCTTTCGATGTGAGTCCACTTCGTGTTTCGGGAACACCAAAGCCAATTCCCCGGAAGAAGAGGTTCACGACGCTGACGAGGAAGCCTCTTAGTGACGCGGATTTCACAGCGCTATGTTCAAGAAGCTAGCGGAACGATTCCCTGCGGCTACGGCCAAAGGAAGCGCCATGCTGGAGTCGTTCACGCACGCGGCGCCGCCGTCTGCGGACGACCAGCAGAAGAAGCAATCGGAGAGTGACTCGACGAGTGACAACGCATCGGATGCCGTCGAGGAAAAGGACGCCGCGGCTTCTCCAGCTAACGCAGAGGACACAGACGCTGGCGAGGCGACCGAGGCGTCGGACCGCACGTCGTCAACTGGAGCGAGTGCCCGCACGGCGTCCATGAAGGCCGCGATCTCCGAGAAGATCAACTCGGAGACTGTGTCGGCCGCCGCCTCGATCGCCGCCTCGAGCATGTTCAGCTTCATGAAGAAGGCGCAGAGCGTGGCGGCCGTTGCGGCGCGTGAAGGAGCCGCCAAGGCCACGGAGCTCAAGAGCCGCGCGATGGATATGGCGGATATGGACGCGCTGCAGCGACGTCTGAGCTACGCGCTGGACAGATCCACGGGCGAAGTGAACGTCGAGCTGCTCAACTTCTCGTACGTGAGCGAGAACATCGTGGCCATGGGCTTCCCGAGCATGAACTCGGGCACGAACCGCACGTTGATCAAGGACAACCCGATCGATCTCGTCGCCATGTACCTCAACGAGAAGCACGGCGGCCACTACATGATCTGGAACCTGAGCGGTGCGTTGCGATCATTGATGGAATTTCTGTACATCAATCGCTTACTGATGTTTGTGTGTATGTGATTGATGTTGTTGTGAACAGAGGAGACGTACGACTACACGTACTTTGAGAACCAAGTGCTCGAGTTCAACTTCCCCGGCCACCCGGCTCCTCCTCTCGGTTTGTTCCCTGTACAGTGAGTGTTGATCAACCGCTGTAGCGTCGAGACTGATTTATGTTTTTGCGTGATTGATGAAGGTCTGGTGTTCAAGATCTGCTCGTCGATCGAGAGCTGGCTGGAGGCGGACGACAAGAACATCGCGGCGATCCACTGTCTCACTGGCAAGGGTCGCACAGGCACGGTGATCGCGTGCTACTTGGCGTGGGTCGGTCAGTTCCCGAACGCATTGGAGGCGCTGGAGTATGTCGCGGAGAAGCGGAACTCGACCGTCGAGAAGCTCACGATCCCGTCGCAGCGTCGGTAGGTTTTCCAGTGTTGCTCTACCGTGGTGCGTGCGGTGACTCATTTGATGGCTTGTTTTGAACAGATACATCCAGTACTTCAACCACGTCATGGACGGTGTCAAGCCGCGATCATCGCCTCTGCTGCTGCGCCGTGTCATCATGAACACGATCCCCGTGTTCGGCCGACGCACGACTCTTGAGCCAGTGAAGCCCAAGGCAATCGAAGCTGCCGAAGGTGAAAATGGAGAGGAAGCAACAGCGGAACCATCGACACAAGCTGAGACGAATGCTGAGCCAGAGCTGCAGGAGATTGTCGAAGAAGGTTGCTGTCCGTACTTGCAGATCTTCAAGGGCGGCAAGCTGGTGTTCACGACGACGTGGCGCGACATGGAGAACGGCAACGGCGTGCAGTGGGCCAACACAAATGACGGCTCGATTTCGTTCAACGTCAACTGCATGCTTCAGGGCGACGTGCTCGTGCGCTGTCGTCATCTCACAGAGTCGGGCGAGCGCATGTCGATGTTCCGTGGCGCGTTCCACACTGGCTACATCCCTCAGGGTATTCTCCGGTACGTGGTGCTTGCTCTGGTTTGCTGGCCATATCTCAGACGAATGCTGAATACTATTTATTTGACTACAGACTCACAAAGGCGCAGTTGGATGGTGCCTGTGGTGACGACCGATTCGACCAGGATTTCTTCATTGACCTGATCTTTGCCGACGTTCAGACCGAATGTGATGCGACGTCGCCAGCCCAGTCAGAGGGTGTCGCGCTCAACGAAGAAGACCGCCAAGCGTACGAAGACATGCTCCACCGTGACGAGGCATTCTGGGAGGACATTGAAGCACGAAAGCAGCGCCTGCAGAAGCAGCGAGAAGAGCAGATGAAGAAGCGCAAAGAGCGTGAAGCTGCCCGAGCAGCCGAGGAGGCCGCGGCAGCAGCTGCTGCCGCCGCTGCTGCTGAAGCTGCGGAGCTGGAAGCTCAGAAGGCACGCGAGGCGGCAGCTCAGGCTGCAAAACTGTCGAAGACGTCGAGCTTCAGCATTGGAGCCGACGACGAGCCGAAGCTGCCGAAGAAGGTGAGCCGACGCAGCAGCTGGAACGAAGAAAAGGACAAGGAGCTGATGAATGAGCTCGAGTCGTTGACGTCTGGCGCGCTGTCCAAGGTCGCGAGCGACGACCTGTTGCTTAGTGGTGAGCTCGAGGACAAGGCCCTGCTGCCTGCTGGTTCCGATGATGCGTCCGCGTCGTTTGATGATGAATCGGCCGCTGGTCTCGCGCAGGAGTTTGAAGACATCAAGAAGCTCGAGAAGGAGCTCGGCCTCGAGTCGTTCTCAAGTGGCCTCGGTGATATGCCGGGTGGTGAGCTGGAGAACCTGTCGCCGTCCAACTTGGATCTGCTGGACGTTGAACTCGAAGGACTCGGCAGTCTGTCTCCGACCGCTGGTGCCGGCCCGAAGTCGGCCAAGAAGCCTGCCAAGGACGTGGACGATGTGCTCAATTTTGGTGCCGACGACTTTGACGAGCTGGAGGAATACCTGAGCGGACTCTCGTCCAAGTAGACGCAGCCGTGGTTCATCGAGAGAGCTTCGGGGGACAACAGTGAAGACGTACGGTAGCATACAACAGTGGCAGGAGACCAACACCACAATGGAAGTGAGTTCACAATAAAAAATTGGCGATGAAGAGTCCCAATAACCTCCCATCTACTATCGAAGACCTCCGCAACATGATCATTTTGGATCCTGAAAGGACACACGGTCTTGGTCTCACTTATCCTTTGTTAGCGACCATCATGACGCTGTCGCCTGTCGCGCCAGCGCCTGTAACACCAGGTATGAGCACGCTGCTTTTACTGCTGTAGATAAGGAGCTCTCTTCGTGACCGATGGCGTGCTACCGTGCTGAAGTATGGCAGAACCCGTACGTGGAAGTGATCCGCTACGGCTTCGCGCACCGCAGCGTTGGCTGGCAGGAACACGGCGAGGTGGAGCAGGCTACCGACGCGCAGATCCACAAGAACATCTTCAAGATCCGAGGCGCGATCGCGTCGGCCAACTACGTGCGTTTCCCACGCGAGGTGTCCAAGGGCCACCAGGGACTCGGGCTCACGGGCCGATACGTGTACATCCAGGTACGGTATCTACTGCGACTTTATGGGGCAACGGAGACTAATCATTCGTTAAACGTAGCTTCGACGAACGAGAGGCCATCACGTGACCCTGCATCTGGACTTACTCACGTCCAAGAAGACGGCGCTGCGGGTCTCCTTGAGCTCCATGTACTCGTCACTGCGCAGCACGGGCACAGTGCTGCGGATCCCCCTCGAGTACGATCTCATAGCTGCGGATTTAACTTGCATGGGTGCTGAAGCTGATGATATGGTGATGATTGTCAGGCTGAGTGAGGCGTGGACGACGATGGCCATTGATATGGTCGAGCTGCTCCAGTTCCACACGTTCAACGGGTACTCACGGGAAACATACCGCTATCTCAAGGCTGTGACCTGCTGTACGTCCATGAACCTGCGCAACATCATCACTTCGTCTACGGCGTTCACACCGCAAACGCTGCCGACGACGCTGTCGCTTCCTGTAGCGCATGAGAACCAGTGCGGTCCGTACGTGTGGTTAGTACTGCCTGATCCAGGCCAGCGAAAGCCACTCCAGTCTCCCGCCAAGATCAAGAGCACGGTCAAGACAGCAGGCGCAGAGGACGGCAGTCGCTTCTTTTACGATATCGAAGACGGTCATTCAGATTCAGAGGACGACGGAGAAGGAGGAGACGACGCGTATGACCAAGGCAGTGAGATGGCTGCAACAGCGGCTGTAACTCCGCTTCCTATGTCGTCACGGCAGCCAGCGCAAGCGAGAGAGACTCTCGTATCACCAAAATCTCCAGTGGATCAGAGTGGCACTGGAGGTCCGCCATTGTCCCCGACATCACGAGAATCCGGATTGATTCGCGACCGACAGGACGTTCTGTCGCGAGCCGATCAGATCATGCGAGAGGCGGGCTTCTCCGTTCCGTCCCCACGACGCAACAGCACTGGGCCCAAGCCGCTTCCCCGTCCCATGAACGCTGAGGTAGGAGTAGCGAGTAAGGCTCACGGGTCTGTCGGAATGTGTGGTGACCGACTGCTGTCACCTCGTCGCTTTCTCGCGTCGGAGCAGTCTGACTGGCCAGATCCGATCGTGTCGCTGTCGCGTATTATCGGGTTTTCGACTGCGTTTCCAAAGGCACTGCGCTGGCTTCCAGACGTAAACGCGTGCGTGTATACGAACCACTCGACCATCGTGGTGCGTCGATTCACAGCTCAGCACACTGCCCGTGACCCCACGACCAAGCCGCACTTTCTCGGTACCCAACACCACCAAGAGATCCCTACAATATCAGCAACTACGACTACTGGAACGACATTAGAAGACGACTTGGCGGGTTGGTCAGATGACCATGAGACCTTTCTCAGTGGCCACACGGGCGAAATCTGTGCGATGGAGATCTCTCGTGACGGCGCGCTGCTTGCGTCGGCACAGAACTCACCGCAGTGTGTGCTGCGCGTGTGGGATTTGCGAGATGGCAAGCACGAGTGCTTGCTCGTGCTCAAGGCTCCTACCAAGACCATCCACGTGCTCGCCTTTTCACCAAACGGCAAATCGCTTTGCTGTGTGGGCAACGACGACCACGCACGCACCCAGATCTTCGTCTGGGACTGCAGTGGTCTCTACACAGCGACTGGCGGAGCGGCCACCAAGAAACTCGCGCTGCAAGCTCGACAGACCTGTGGTTTTCCGATCACGATGATTGCATTTTCACCCTACGAGGCCGACCAACTCGTGTCGTGCGGCAAGGAAAACGTGCGGTTTTGGCGTATCCACGCAGCGCGGCACCACTTACCAGGCTCACCCGTGATCCTCAAGGAGTACTCGCGGGGTACCGTGTTCACAGACCTGGCGTTCGACTGCGTGTATCCGCAGTTCCCGTCCAATCTGCCACGAACTCGACCGCTGTACGTGTCGTCAAGTCTCGGCAGTGTACTTGTGATCAACTACGACTCTCGTGAGGTCGTGTGCGTGTACAGACTCCATGACGCTCCGATCAACGCGCTATATGTGAACGAAGGCTTCTGTGTGACCGGCTCGGACGACAAGTTTCTTCGCGTGTGGCCACTCGACTTCAGCGACTTCTTCCTCGAAGCTGAGCACGAGGCGCCAGTCAAGACTGTCGACGTGTCGACAGACGGGATGCGCGTCGCTGTGGGATCCAGCAGCGGAGCGATAGGCGTTCTGCACCTCGTCGACCAGCGATACCGCACAGTACTACGGTCTCACACCCAGCACGTCCACGCCATGGCTGCTCTTCCTAATGGATCGCTGGTCACAAGCGCACTGGACGGCACGTTACGCGTCTGGGATGTCGTAGCAGGGGCCCAGAGTATGGAATTCGACGTCTCACGTGACATGGTCACTTGTCTCGCAGCCATGGCCGACTCAGCTACGATCGCCGTGGGCTTCCAGTCGGGATGTACTCGCATCTTCTCCCTCGGTGACTCCTCTGACACCACGCTCAAAGGCCTCTCACCACAGCAGCCTCGCGTTGAGTACGAATTCCAGCAGCACCAGAGTCTGTTGTGCGACACGATCTATCAGAGCGACGGCAAGACGCTGTACACGACGGGTGCAGGTCAGCAGCTATGTATGTACGACGTCACCCAGGCGTACGCGCCCGTCAAGATGCTCATCGCCGATATGGATGCGAGCCATGGCAAGTTGTGCTTGAGTCGGGATCGCCGCTTCCTCGCCGTCTTGCAGCAAGGCCTTCGCAGTGTACTGCTGCTCGATGCCGCGTCGCTATGTGTCGTGTGTGTACTCACACCGCCCAAACCAACTCTCACAGCTACAAGTCAATCTGGAGGGGAAGACCTCGAGCTCACGCACCTCGTGATATCGTGGAACTCCCAGGAACTGTTCGTTGTATCGCGCGCAGATCGTCTATTTGTCTTCTCTCTGGCTGAGCAACAGCAAGACGCTCAGCGTGGCTTCGGCTCGCTGCTGCATTCCATGCCGCTTCTGGGTCAGCAAGGGATCACGAGCTTTTCGCTCAGTCCCAACCTCAAGTACATGGCCACTGGTGGGAGTGACGGTTCGTTGCGAGTCTGGCAGTGTGAGTTGGGCAAGCAAAAGTTCCAGCGCATGCACCAGACTTTCGTCATGAACGCAGGCCAGGGAGTTGTCCGTGAGATCGAGTTTTCCAGTAGCGGAGACCAAGTCCTGGCGGTCTCCGATAGCTCCAGTGCTGTGTTTGTGTGGCGGTTTCGAGGCAATACGTCAAAGCTTCCAGTGCTCGAGCTCACAAGCGACAGCAGCACGCTGCATAGCAGCAAGGCAGGCTTCCATTTACCACTGGACGGTATCAGCAACAAGGAGAAGGAGTCAGCAGCTCCTGCAACTGGTGGGAAATCTGCTGGAGGTGACAAGGAGGTGGTTGCGGTTGTCGTCGAGACCGTCCAGCTAAACCAGTCGACAACGCGACGAGTGGAAGCCCAGTGGAAGCATGTTTTACCAGCTCAAGCAACTTCGTCGTTGTCTCAATGCAACGCGTGGTCTTGCGCATTGGGGTGTTTCATCTTCCCCGTTGACGGCGGTCGAGTCGTCATTGTTGAGCAATTGGATTCGGGCAAGCAGTCATTTGTGAGCCTCGACGCTACCGTGGAGAGTGTGACGCTGTCTCCAAGCCAAGAGTATCTTGCTATGGTCCCAGTTGATAAAGACGCTGTCTTTATCTGTGACTTGAAGGACATCTGCAGCGAAGACAACCAAACGGAAGAAAACCTCGCGCAGATGACTCCAGTGCGGATCAAGCTACCGCATCAGCTCGACCTGATTCACGCGCTCGAGCTCAGCGTCGACGACAAGCTCCTCTTCATCAGTGGCTCAATCACAGGCAGCAACGTGCTGTTTGTCATTGACATTGAAAGCCGTGGTGCAGTCGTGTGGCACGTCTCCGTCCCCAGTGGACCAGCGATCTCTGCAATCGTCAGCCAGTCGCCGAGGGAGTTCGCTTGTGTCCAAAGCGGTATCGCGAGGCCTCTTCACCGCTTGCGTATCCCTCCGTTCTCGTTGTTGTCGGTGCTACTCACACTTGAGTCCGTGCTGGAGACGAGTTTGCCATCGCCACCGCAGTTCGTGTGTTACCGTGATGACAGTCTCACCTCCGTCCTGAGCTCTTCAGGTCAGCCGTATCCCATGCGCTGCCGCTTTGCTGTTGCGGTTGACAGCGAAGGCTACGGCTTCTTCATCGATTGTGAGCAGCAGCATGTTCTGCTCACCACACAGCTCCTCCTTCCATCTCCATCGTCTCACCATATTCCCAGGATCACCAGCGTCGAGTGGGTCGGCACGAGCGACTGGCAGGCACTCGTGGTGGCAATCAACGAAACCATGCTTGTCGTGTATCCTCTACCAACACGGGTCGCGTTCTCCAGCGTTTCACAAACACGAGTCGCAGTTGTCGACTGGGCCGTTCTCAAGCGAAGTGGCTGGCTGTCCAGCTCCCACACTATGACGTTCGACGGCCAGCGTATCGCGCGTATGCTTGTGGATCCTCTAACTGATGTGGGGCTAGTGCTCACTGAAGATGGTGCAGTATTCGTGGCCCAGTTCCGCTCGGCTCAGCAGCGTACGCTCCGTCCAGGCAGAGACCAGCAATTGCGTTTGACGACCATGCCTCAGTCAGCAGCCAATGGCGTTCTCCTTGTGACGATATCAAGCGACGGTTATGCGATTCAGTGCTGGGACTCGACGACTGGTCGTGAACTCGGTCGTCTCAGCGTCCCCGGAGCTCGATGCACGGGTTTCACAGTCAACCCATTCGACTCTATGATCGTAGTCGCTGGCTATGACGATGATTCGATCCGCGTCTTCCACATCGGCGATCAGCGACTCATTACACAGTGCGTACTCTCAGCACCAGGTGCGAACCCCTCCCGTACGAGGCCAAACTCCAGCGGCAGGACACCAACCGAGGCACTGAGCACACTCAAGCAAAGACAAGCACTTGGAGGGAAGCGATTCCCAGCAGAACCAACGGGCGGCTTCCAGGAGCTCCGTTTTGTTGGCCCACGCTGTGTCCTAGCAGTGACAAAGGCGCTATCCCCAGTGAGCATCTCATCAAGTGCGAGTGTCGGCTCCGGTGTGGCTCAGCGGATCGTGCTCTTTGACTTCTCCCAGGTTACTTTCTCAGCCTCGGCAGTCTCATCTGGAGCAGCAAAGACGAGTGTCACGAAGCCAACTAAGGAGAAGGCAATCCACTACCGGGAGATCCACTTGCCGCCTCCTACTCGCGAAATGATGCGACAAATCGACAGCCGCTCGAGAACGAAAGGCATCAGCAAAGCAGCGTGGGAGTTGCGTGTGGACAGCGTGGACGTGCAGCCTTCTCACAGTCGCAGCCCCGTGAAGCAAGCCAGTGAGGACAGTGATGTGGATCTGCCGGAGCCAACGAATGCCTTGGTTGTCGTCGTCCGAGTTGGTCGTGTTCTCCTCCACGACTGCGTGAGGACTGCCCACGTGTACGATGGTAGTGAGACATCGTCCACAGGACACCCAGTGTTCACGGAAGAGGAAGTGAGACCGTGCGACTCGTGGTCAGTCGAGTCTCCGTCGGTGGTGTTCCATCCTATCCAGTCTTCCCAGATTCTGTACACCGAGAGTCAAGCATCAGTCGACGACGAAGAAGGTCAGGACGAACGTGGACGTGTTCAAGCCCTTGTCATCCGCGACTTTCGAGTGCAACGTCCATTGTTGCGACTGTCGATTCCCAGGGGAATCATTGATGTCCGCGAGGCTCTGATACTCCAACGGTGTCGTGTGGGAGGCAAGCGGGTGATCGTGGTGTTGGCTAGCTTAGGCTCCGGCAGCGACATCCTCGGTCAGTTTGCTGTGGATCTTGCGAAGCGTATCATCATTCCCGTGGAAAACAACGGTGGCCGACGTATTGAAGCTGGTGCACGTGTAGACGAAGCTTCAGGGTCATTTCAGGCGCCACTGATTGATGTTGGAAGCCAGCACACTGGCCACATCGTCACAGGCGGCCTGGTACTGCGGCGATAGAAGCTGTACGAGTTACAAACACAGGAAACGCGCAGGCAGTTCGTAGACCGATTTGATTTTGATTTTGCTGCAAGCGATTTGACTGATGTTAAAGTCATTCGAGCTATTCGCTGTGGTGCTGGTTGCTTTACAACTCACCGCAGTCCTCGATGGTCACAGGGGCACTGCAACATCAAAAACACAAAACACAACATCAGTCAGCCACTCCATCAATCAATCGATCCCAAACATCATAAAACAAACGTACCGAGTGCGGCCCGAGGAGCTACCCTGCGCCTCCAGGTTGCGCAGCACTTCTTCGCCCTCCGTGAGCGAGCCGAAGACGACGTGCGCGCCGTCGAGCCATGGGCAGTCGACGGTCGTGATGAAGAACTGCGAGCCGTTGGTGTTTGGGCCGGCGTTGGCCATGGAAAGCACGCCGTAGCCCTCGTGCTTGAGCGAGAACTCCTCATCCGGGAACTTGTGGCCGTAGATGCTCTCGCCGCCGACGCCCGTGCCGTGCGTGAAGTCGCCGCCCTGGCACATGAAGTTCGGGATGATGCGGTGGAACGTCGAGCCCTTGTAGTGCAGCGGCTTGCCCGACTTGCCCACGCCGGCCTCACCCGTGCAGAGCTGACGGAAGTTCTCGGCGGTCTTTGGCACGACGTCCTTGCGCAGCTCGAAGACGAGACGGCCGACCGGCTTGCCGCCGATGGCCATGTCGAAGAACACCGACGGGTTCTTGGCGTCGGCGCTGAAGAACGCGCACGACTGCAGGAACGCAGGCGACGCGGCGGTGCGCTTGGCGGCGGCGGCCAGAGGCGCGCGGGTCTTGAGCACGTGCGTCAACATGGTGGAGTGGAGCTGGAAGATGTGGGGATCCGACGATTCGCAGAGTGATGAGTGGCGATGCTGGAAGCCGAAAGGCGATCGCGCGATCTTGCAGTTCGGATGTCGAGAATAGCTGTCGAAAATGGACGTCGATGATGAGACAGATTGGCTTTCGACAGGCTGAAACATTTCGACAATATCTTCCCGTTATCGTGAAATATGGGCTATTCGGACAGAATGAAATACTAGTAATTCGGCGATATCTTTCCACTATCGTGAAATATTGAGTTTGCCAATGACAGTTCATGTAGGCCAAGTGAAAATGAACCTACAGTACTATAGAAATGACTAGGGGAGCCCGCTCGCTTTGCTCGCCAAAGGCCACACAAAATCCAAAAATACGAATACATGGATTTTATCTACTTCGGAGATTCTGACTGGGCTGGCTACATGACGTTGAAGACCTCCTTGAAGACGACATTGGAGAT
>JAADXE010000540.1:0-21780 GCA_023337545.1 Pythium coloratum | reverse complement strand
TCGCCATGCGTCGTCTGCTTGCTCGTCGTCGCGTCACGAGTGATTCGGCGGCAGCCAACAGCTCTGCTGCTAATTCAGTACGCTCATTGCACCGGATGGACGAAGAACACAAGCAGGAATCTGACGTTATGGTCAGTAAAAGGTGGGTTTTCGTGCACAAAAATGACGAGTAAACTGACCAGATGGAGGAGAAAAATCAAAATTTGGGAATATCTTGCCATGATGCTGCTGCAGTCATCGCCAGCGAAGCCCCTTCCAACTTTCCCAACACCTGAAGTCTCGCGGTTCGTGGTGCTCAATGCCGTCGGCTCCAACGATCCATCATGACATGGAGAGATGCTTGGCTGGCAGCGAGTGCGAGAACCAACAAGAAGCAAACCAGGATGTTCAGAGTGGACGGTTTTCAGGCTCGGCTGCCGCAGGCTGCCAGTGCAAAGTGGAGGGAAGTCGTCCCATGGCAAACGCAACGCTGTGGATCAGATCCATAGCCCTGCGTGTAAATCCTGCCGGTAAGCTCGCAGGCATCACGCTTTCCTGCGCTGCGAAACAAATCCGTTGATTCTCCCAACTGACTGCACCCAGAAGGCAGGTCGGCGAACATTTCGACGTCGGAAGAAGATCCGGCGGCGCCTCGATGGGCTCGAAGCCGGCTGCTGGTAACGCCGCCAACGGCATGTAGGTACTGGACTGTACAGGCATTTTCGAACCTTTTGTGGAAATGCACATTGCGAAACGAAACACTCCTTTCCCCTTTGGAAACTCCATTCATTTTTCTTATTCTTTCCTCTATGCCACGTGGGCTTACTCCTCCTCCTCCTCCACTGACTGTTGATTCCCCCCTGAGCTTCAATCCGCCCGTCACGCGTCACCCTAAGTTCATCATCAGGTGCATGCAGTGACTGAGATGCTGTGGTCTAGTTGCGTCCAATTGGAGCCGGCGACGAGCGCTGCTGTCCACTGTGAACTTCGTAGACTTCACGCAAAAGGACCTCGTCCGACGAGTCGTCGAGTGATCAGCTCTGTGTTCTCATTTTGCATGCCGTCCCAAACTCCATTTGCCCACGTCACCAACAAAAGCTTTCGTCCATGTGGCCGAGAAAAGATCGTGGAAAATATGATTTTTTTCCGTGGCAAAGACGGGCGAGCTGGCTGACTGTTCCGTCTGCCAAGCCACCAACACTCGTACTTTGGAGGGACGCCACGGTTCGCATTTCGTGGTCGTGTTTGTCACAGAGAAATGCTGTCTCCAAAATCGAACCTGATGACGACTTCAACAACATAGAAACACGCCGGCCATTTTGCCTGTGGAAATGGCTCGGCAGTCACAGATGATAGGGTCGCTCCAAGGAATACGCGGCAGTGGACGAGCCTGCACGAAGCGCCACACGAGAATCGGACACGCGCTTCTCAACTGCCAGCTCCTGCGCCACTATCAAAGGTGAGACACCCCTTAGACCCGACAGACACACACGACACGACTCGATGGCTGCGGATGCCGCTCCTCGGCGTCCTCACGCATTCATAGCATTGCTACTGAGGATGACACGAGGCGCAGTGCTAGCTCCTCTCTTTGCCGTGTTGCTGAGCATCGGCTGTGTCGTGTACTTGTGTCTGTGGAACAGTACGACCACCATGGCGGGAGGACAAGAAACCACTAACGCCTCGACCCAGATGAACGTGGACATCGCCATCGTCGGCGCAGGCCTCGCCGGTACGTGTAGATCTACACAAGCGAAGGGCATATCTATCTATCGAATGGAGTGCTAACATTCAAACGTTGTATAGGACTGAGCGCCAGCATCGAAGGTGCGTCGCTGGCTCCCAGCGCCAAGATCGTTGTGATCGAGCGAGAGCCAAAGGTCGGCGGAAACTCGGCCAAGGCCTCCTCAGGCATCAACGCTGCAGTCTCTGATGAGGACGCCCCAGTGTTTGAGAAGGACACCCTCAAGTCGGGTGGTGGCCTCGCCAACGAAGACCTCGTCGACGTCTTTGTCAAGCAGGTCCGTGTCTTTTTGGAGCCATTTTATTCGCGTTTATTGGTCGCATTCTGACAGACTTGATGTGGATGTAGAGTCCATCCGCAATTGAGTTTCTCACCCACAACGAAGTGGACTTGTCCGTTCTGTGCCAACTCGGTGGACACTCGACGCAGCGCACGCATCGCAACAAGAGTGGACCGAACGTCGGGTTCGCGATCATCAGCGCGCTCCAGAAGAAGCTCGCGCAGCACCCAAACATCCAGCTACTTAGCGGCACGACAGCGCAAAAGTTTCTGATGAGCGCTGCTGGAGGAGACCACGCCGTCACTGGTCTGCAGGTCAAGAAAGAAGACGGAGAAGTCGTCGACATCCACAGCGCCGCCGTCATTCTCGCGACTGGCGGGTTCTCTTCGAACCAGAAGCTGCTCAAGCGCTTCGCTCCAGGACTCGAGAGCTTCCCAACAACCAATGGTCCGTGTGCTCAGGGCGACGGCGTGCTCATGGCCGAAGAACTCGGTGCGGATCTGGTGCTCATGGACAAGGTGCAACTCCATCCAACGGGTTTCATCAACCCGAAAGACCGCAACGCCCAGCAGAAGTTCCTCGCTCCGGAGGCGATTCGCGGATCCGGAGCATTGCTGATCAACGCTGAAGGCAAGCGCTTCATCGATGAGCTCGCGACTCGTGACGTCGTCGCGCAGGCGATGCTCGCCCAGCCCCAGAAGTCGGCCTTCCTCTGGCTGTTCGAAGGCGCCAAGTCTCTCGAGTCGTCGCTCGGCTTCTACAAGCACATCGGCTTGGTGAAGCTGGTGAACTCGGTCAAAGAGGCAGCCGAGTACTGCCACTTTGATGCTGAGACCGCTCTGGTGGAGCTGAACGAGTATGCGGCCGCTGCCGCCGGACAGAAGAGCGACGCGTTCGGCAAGAAGTTTTTCCCGTTCTCTTTCGGGCACATCGACAGCATCGACTCGCCTGTGGAGATCCACGTCATGGAGGTGGCTCCTGCCGTTCACTACTGCATGGGTGGCGTCAAGATCAACGAGCAGACGCAGGTGCTGCGCGGAGATGGCAAGCCGATTGGCGGTATATTCGCGGCAGGCGAAGTCTCAGGTGGACTCCACGGCGCGAACCGCCTCGGTGGCAACTCCCTCGCTGAGTGTGTCGTGTTTGGCCGCATTGCCGGCCAACAAGCCGCCAAGGTTGCACTCCAAGGCCGTGCGTGACTATGAGAGAGAGACGTTCAGTGTGTGTTTGTGGGCATCCGTATCTTACCGCACCAAATCCATATCTTAATTGCAACCAATCATATGTCTTGAATTCAAATTTTCCAGCCAATCAAATGACGAGAAAGGGAGAAAACGCAAAAAGTGGAAAACCAGAAACGTGAATTCTCGCAAACGAGAGGAGCACAACCGCCCAACTCACACCAAGAAAGACCACATCGGCAGCACGCAGCACGCTCCCGCCTAGCGCCTTCGTAGCTCCCCATTCCTGCGGCGCAGCGACTCACAACGTCGCTCACACACTCAAAGCCCTCCCCTCCTCTCCTCCCACCCACCGACTGAATGGAGATGAACTCGTCCGAGTCCAACCGCCGCACGTTCCGCTTCAAGCCGTCCCACGACGTGCTGTTGCTGCGCGAGATTTCGCGCCAGCGCCCATGGACGGCGGCCCACGGCGAGACCATGGCGTCGTGGGATGCGATTGGCCAGGCCTTCAACTCCCAGCTCGCTGTGATTCGCCCGAACGGCCCGGAGATCGACCCAAAGGCCTGCCAGCGCCGTTACAAGGCGTTGATTGACTCGTACTTGAGCGGAGACCTGGCCTCTCTCCGCTCCACGGGCACCATGGATGAAGTCAACGAGCGTGAGCAGCTCATCGCGGACCTCCACCAGGCGGTAAGTCCATCTATTTGTCTCTACTGGGCTTGGTTACTGTCTTTCTAACGGTTTCATGTGGTTGAATAGGCCAAGGAGTACCGCTCCGACCGCACGGAGCGTCGCCAGTCGCGTGGGGCAGCTCCATTGGATCAGGGCGGCTTCGTGGGCTCTCCGCCGTACGACGAGATCCCGTCGGCGCCGTCTAACCAGGTGACGATCGCGCCGGCCCCGGCCTCTGCCCAGAAGCGAGGCCATGAGGAGAACGGCTCGCCCACGGCATCGCGAGTCGCCAAGAAGCCGCGCGCGTACCAGTCGAGCCACGGCGAGAACGCTGCGTCGACGACCATGGCGTGGGACTTTCTGACGCGCCACCTGCAGGAAGAGAGCAACCGCCGCCAGCAGGAGCTGCAGCTCGCCGAGCAAAAGCTCGAGCTGGAGAAGCAGCGCTTCGACCTGGAGAAGCGCGAGCGCGAGTGCCATATCTCGACCATGACCGCGCAGCTTGACCTGATAAAGCAACTCGTCAGCCAACTGCGCCAGAACCAGATCTAGGCGCACCGGCATGTTGACTCGCGCCGTTCGTTCGCGACTGTCCATTGCACGTGACTACGACCAGTAGGGTTGGCCCTTGGTGCGTTGTAGGAAGATCGCGCGTGACCAGGGCCAACAGTACATTCGTCTACTACGACATCGTATAGGTACATAGCTCTCTCAATGCAATTCGTTCGTTGCGTGTGCTACAGTGGACTCGTCGGTACGAAAACCGGTAACCGGCGGCAGTATCGATCATTGCTCCCGAAAGGACGCGGCGCTTTTTCTGATCAACTTGCCTCTCCCCATGCCCGGCAGGAAACCGCACGAGACGTCTGACGCCCAACAGGAAGAGAAGCACTAGCGTCGTCGTACTGTGGCCATGGCGAGCGAGTCCGAGTTCAGCAGCGGCGCGTCGGACCATGAGGACTCGGACACGATCGTGATCTCGTCCAAGAGCCGCATCCTGATCTCGCCGCGCAAGAAAGGCTCCAAGGCCGTGAGTCGCCTGCTTGGCTCGGCGGCAGCAGACGATGTGGTGGAGCAGATCTTACGAGGCACGACGAGCAGCGCAGAGGTCGTGGGACGAACCAAGAGCTCCACGGTGCGGATCGGAAACAAGGAATACAGCCAAGAGCAGAGCCAGGAAGGTTCAAATGGATCGGCCCAGCGAATGCAGACGAAGAAGACGGGGGCGACGGAGCGAAGCGTGCGTGTGAATGGTTCACGGCAGGTTTCAAGCAGCCAGACGACGAGAGATGTGTGTGTGACGACAACGAGAGGCGCTACTGCGAGCGAGGAACACGATGGAAGTGGTGGCAGCAGTGAGGAGCTGAGTGCGCCGTCGAGTGAAGACGAGGCAAGCGATGACTGTGAGGAATCGCAAGGTCGGACTGTGAGCCGTTCGCAAAACGAGACCACCACACAACGCACAGTGCGAACGTCAGGTAACAAGCACAGCAACGGGAACGGGGTGCGGAGGACGAACGCTCATGTTCACGAGCAGGAAACGTTCGATTCTCAGTCTAACGGCTCAGCAAGCGACAGCCACAGTGACGCGAGCAGTTCTACCAAGGGCTCCAGCCACAACCACATGGAGATGCAGTCGAGATCAACGAGCCAACGCAAGTTTGACGACCAGATTCGTGTGTCTTCCCAGACAAAGCAGGCCACGGTCAAGACAACTCGCACCAAATCCACACCAGCTAGACACACACAAGAAGCTCAAGCAAATTGTCAGAGTAGACAACGAACACGCGCTGTCCGCCACGCGGAGATGTCGGATCTCGACGACTCTATCATCCTGCCAACGACCGCGACGCAAGAGATGGAAGACCTCAAGCAAACGCTGAAGAAACTCGCACACCAGGATCCTAGCATATCCGGGGCTTCGAGCGGTGACGGAAACTACTCAACTGTGAACCCACCGAAAGGTAAGTCGGCGTCGTTTGGTGGTGCAACACGTGGCAGCGAAAAGTTGCGGCGAGAAGAGTATGCCGCAGTGTCCATGGATGACGGCTACACGGAGGCGGCGTGGTCCACGACGGCCGCAATTGCTCGTTTTGATGAGGCTTCGAGCAAGAAATCCCACAAAGTCAAGTCAAAGTCCAGTCGGCAGAGCCGCCCTGTCAGCAGCGACGCAGGCAGCTCCGAGTCTGACCAGTCAGAGCCCTCAGTCGCCAGACGACTGTTCTCCACTCCCCCACAAAGATCATCGAAAATGTCCACGCCACAGACCGTGCCGATCAGCTCTTTCACGTCCAAGCGAACGCCTTCGCCACCGTCTACATCGTTCCAGTCCACTGGCTACGCGAGTGGATTGGACACCAGCCTCACTGCTGCTGCCTCGTCGAGCGCACAAGGTAGCCGCGCTGTTTTATCGGCACTGAAAGCCCTCCAAGACAAGATCCGTCGACTGGAAGAAGAGCGTGAGAAGCTGCTGCAAGAGCTGTCAGATATCAAGGTCAAAACGCGCAAGGTATGCTGAGTTATAGCGTGAAGATTCGCTCAACTGGTATGCTGACGTTGCTTTGATGACAACAGAGAGAGGCTGAGTTTGCTTCGAGCGAGAAGAAGTTCGCGTACGAGCTAGGGCAAACGAAAGAGTCAGCTCGAGCAGCGTACGATGCGATCCGAAGCGAAAAGGAAGAGCTCAAGCTCGAATTGGTCAAGTACGAAGAGCGGCGGAAGGCGATGGAGGCAGAGCTCAAGCACTCCCACAAGCTCGGCTCGACGTATTCAGCCAAAGCGGATGACATTCAAACACAGTTGCAGATGTGTGAGTCGCAACGCAAGAGTCTGCAAGCAGGTACGCGACTAGTTTTTCCACAAAAAAATGGACGAAAACTCACACTATGCCATTGACAGAGGTTGATGCCACCCGTGGCGCTCATAAGCAAGAAGTCCGAGATCTTCGTGGTGAGCTGGCAGCGTTACAGAAAGACAAGGACATGGCACAGGAGCAAATCAGGCTCTTGCAGCAGCAATTCGAGCGTGAGTCTCAGAACCACGCCGAGACGCGAGAGAGGCTCCATGAAACAGAGGTGTGTGGGCTATAGAATGCTTGGCAAAGTGATGTCGTCGGCTGAAGACTTATGCGTGTTTCTTCTAGCAAACAATAGCAGGCATTTCGCAACTCAACGAGAAGCTCGTGTTGAAAGTGTGGGAAGCCAACGAAATTGCTACCAAGGCGACCAAGAAGACCAAGAAGCTACAGCAGAGCCAGCGCATGTCGACGCTATCGCGGCCAACGGCTGCGAGTCGTGCGGCGTCGATCTCAGCGGCGAATGGCGCGTCCACGCCTGGACGTCCTGGGTCGGCCACGACAAAACGAGGCCGAGTGGGATCGGTCACAGCGAAGGGAGCTGCGTCCACCAAGAAAGGTACTCGAGCGAGCAGCAACCTCGAGCTGTTGCGGGCTGCCAATCTTGGAAAGTACGTGCGAGCTTGTTACTTGGGCGACGGATTTTTGCTCATGGATAGTTTGGCTGATGAGTCCCCTATCTACTGTACTGTAGGGACATTCCGTTTGTTCTCGGAACGTCGGCAAATCGATCACATTCGATTATCAGCAACGTGCAGGAGGCCATTCGACAGTGTGACACGACCTACATGACGCCAGTGACGAATCCACCGCCAACTCCGACGAACCTGTCAACGAAAAAGCCAAAACTGAAGCCGAGAAGAGCGTCAGCAGCTAGTAGTGAGCAGCAGGATCCTCGAGGTCGTGGCGCCAGCACCACAGCTTCCATTCTTGGACTCGACGTCCATGATCCTGGGAGAACGTTAGTCGGTGCGAGATCACGGGAGAGTATGCTACAACAAGAGTCTTCACACTCAGGCGTGGCGAGCTCTACGAAAAAGAGACCGAGTGCTATTCGTGTTCCGCCACCATCGACTTCCTATCCAAATCCGATGAAGGTAAGCGACAAAGCGGTGGTGGGGGAACGACTCTAAGGATCGCACAAACTAATGTTGTGGTGGTTTGTTTCAGTCTCAGATCATGGAAGATCTGCATGCCGCCGTCGAAAATGTAGAGGCCGAGTTCACGGCTCTGAATCGAAAGTACAAAGACGCTGTGAAGCGAGTCGAGAGCGGCCGTGAGGGTGCAGGCCAGCTATCGGCGTCTCTTGGCCCCATGCTGGACGAGCTCGAGTCCAAGGGCAAGCAGCTTAATCTGCTCAAGCAGGTCTACGAGCAGGCTTCCCATAGTACGATCAACCCGATCCGGCATATCGTCCACTCTCCCGAAGCGATCCAGCGCAAGACCGCGTCACTCCGCATTTTGAACGACTACCGGCAAATGGAACGCGAAGCCAAGTCGCCCCGGCGGTCCAGCGCCACGACCGGCATGCCCATTTCACCCACCGGCACGAACGCCACGTCACGACGCGCTTCATTCTTTAGTGACAACGAGTGAATCAGCAATGAGACGCAACGCAATGGCCTAGTACGAGTATCTAAGATGCAAACTGAATAGAAAATGGATTCGTGAGAATATAAAAATGATTCGGGAAGTCAGTCGTTGCCGCCCCCACGACGCCGCTTCTTGGAGGCAGGTGACGGGAGGTGCTCGCGCTGGTACTTTTGCAGCGACTTCACCTGTATGATATCAAACCAAACCAAGCCGTGAGGTCTTTGAATACTAGTATAAATGCCTAGGTAGCTTAACTATGGAAACTCACCATTTCCGGGTCTTTGCGGGCTAGTACAACGACGTCCTCGGGTTTGATGACCTTGCGGTTGGCGTGATGAGCAAAATGCTGCAACTCGGTCGCAGCGACTATAGTAGCAAGTATCCATACAACCAATTAGCTCATCCACCACACTCCACAGCAACAGATGACAGTTGAAAGCTCGCATACTCTCCGTCTCGGTGTAGAGCAGATCAGCAAGGATCGCGAGTGTGGCTTTCGACGGGACGGGCCTTGGACGATGCGTAGCTGCTCGCTCTTGCTGCTGTTTCTGAGCTGTAAACTGGAGCATTAATACGCATAAGAGACTCCACGATAGACAGCGTACGCACCGTAATCATCGCATATCGAGCCTACAGCGTACAGGAGGCTCTGGCGCACTTCCTTGTCCGCGCCATTTGCGGTGGTTGAGTTCATTTTTCGGCAATGATCTGTCCAGGTGAGGTGACCACCACGGCTGACCTCCAATAAATAATACAACTTCAATTTACGTTCGTAAAGATTTGTGACAGAACAGGGTGCAATAAGTACGTACATGAACAAAACAGGTCGTAAAGTCCCCCTTATGAATCTTCGCTTCAAGAGCCGTGACGTAACGGAGACTCTGGGTTTCTTGACCTCAAACTTTGAGGTCAAGAACCTTTGAGTCAACGGTCTTCTCGCTTCAAGTGGGACCTTGGACGAGATACACTTTCGCCTCTCTCCCTCTCTCTCCTTCTCTCTTCACGATGGATCGACCACCGCCGGTGGTCCACCAGCGCATCGAGTTCGACTCGGTGTGTGGTGTGTGCGGACGGATCCCACCGGAGCCAGATCCGATCGGATCAGGTCCGGAAGCCGTGTTGGTCATCTCCTGCTGCTGCTCTCAATCCACCTCTTCCCTGACAACTTGTGGACCATGCTGCGGGCTGCAGGCTGTGGAACATTTGAAACATGGTCCAAAAAACAGGAGGCCAGAAGACGGATGGAGGATCTGCTGCCTTCGATGCACAAGGTGTTGTGTGTTCATTACCAGGCACGCAGACAAGCATCGCGGGGATTGCACTGCAGACTTTTAACGTCGTGTCAAGTCGTTCATTGAACTGGACAGTAGTGACAGAAAAGTCGGCAGATTTTCATTTCATGTTCATTTTCATTTTTAGATTTTGCCTGAGAACAGTACTGTAGTCAACAACACAGACCACAAAGTGGATGATCTTTCATTCCGGCGAGTCATCTTCAGTGTCAAACCATTCAGAGTGGACAGGCCAACGAGAACATCAACATCGATGCGTGTTTGTTCGTTCAAGGCCTCTTCGTGCTGAGGCACTGGTCCCTTTGAAATGACCTCCTCACGGTGAGGCTCACCGTGTTCGCCCAGGACCCCACGGCAGACTCAACCCGAACGCTGATCCCGAGAGATCCATGAAGTTCACATCATCTTCTCGCTCTTCCTCCTGTCTACAATACCTGGTACAGTACTGTGAGCCGGAACTTCCGGCCCGGAAGCCATGAAAATATCGGCGGATTTCTGGTCGAGTTAACTGGCCGTGAACTGGAAGGGTCTCAAAAGATTATGGCACGGCTTCTTCAGTCTGCGCGTAGAGCGGGCGCTTCATCCCGCTGATCGCCGGACAGACTGACAAAACGTCGGTTCGGTTGGTCATTGCGACACGGCTGTGCCATCCCATCAGGCGTCAGGTGTGGAGTCCACACCCAACGCTCGCTGGGAATTCCCAGTGTGCCATCGCGCCGTCGCCCCAGTCCCAGTCGCTTTGGCGGCCAAGTTCAAGCCGCCAAGCCAACAACGGAAGCGGAATCAGGGCCGCCATTTCCAGTGTCTTTGGTTTGGTGTGTGCCCCCGGTACGAACGCCCATCAAGACCCTCAAGTAGCAACCATGTCGGAAGTCTAATCCATCAAGTGGCCTTTTAGTGGTCCAAAATTTATTCAATTTCTTCTGATTGGTCGAAATAGACGCATTTTGGATGTCACAATTCTGAGACCCAGTCTGGCGACTCATCGTTTGCAGCTGGTTTTCCCGCGACCAGGATTTCCGGCAGACGATTCCTCCAATCGGCAACGCACGTCGAGCAGACTCACTCGCGATTTCCCACTGTCCGCCCTTGTCCATCTCCGGATTTTCCGTCCAGAGACCCTCAAGTCGCAACGTTTCCGCCTGGCATGGGCGCTTTCCGCATGGAAGCTCCTCACCCACTGGAAGAAAAAGGAACGGCACCGGCCCAGTCAAGCGACAAAGGCGGTTCGTTTTCTTCTCGTCCGAGGACGCACGCGCGCGACTGGGGACAACTCCAGTCTACACGGCTCGCTGGGTTATTAGCGGAGACCGTCGCACACACACTGGTCATTTGCTTCACTGTCGCGCGTCCGTCTTGATTCGCCCTCAGCCATCCAGCCCATCAGCTCCGCTCTCACTCTTGCAAAAGCAGTGCCGCACGCGATGACCATTTCGGCTCTTGACACTGGTACGTGAAAAGCATCACTAGCACCGGCAGGCGCACAGTACAGTGCGTGCAATATGGACGTCTTTGCGGCGTTGGCTGTCGGCTGGTCCAACCGCAATTGCGTTCTGAACGCACTGTGTGCCTGTGTGTCTGTCCGGTGCTTGAGTACGTATCGGCATCGTGTTGATTTAATCTAATCCGATCTCGCTGCTGGTGTCTCTTTGGGCAGATCTGTTCTTTCGAGGAAATGACTTTATGACGACGGCCGCAACGACGACGCAATACTTGAAGGAAATGAACCACGCGCCCACGGACAGTCACGCCGCCTCTGGAGGCGTGAGCCACGCCCACGCGAACGCCGCCGACGCCGCCAACCACGAACTGGAACTGAACTTCCTCTCCGAGTTCCTGCTCCACGAAGACTTCGGCAATGATCCGGCGAGCGGCCATGGCAATGGAACCAACGCCTACGGACAGGATATGAAGGTCGAGGCCATGCACGTTGACATGAACGGCCAGAATATGTATGCCGGTGGACGAGGAGCCATGGTGCCCCTGCAGCACTACTCCCAGTACCACCAGCACCACGAGGAACACCACGACGCACACGCCGTGAGCTCTCCGCACTCGAGCTCCAGCAGCGTCGCAGATGCCGCCGAGCCGCTGGACCGCAAGGCGAAGCGTCGGCAGCAAGTTGCCATCAGTGCGCGTCGCCACCGCTCCCGCAAGAAGCACGAGCTGCTGGACCTGCGCAAGGAGGTGAGCTTCATGACGTCCCAGCTTGACTTTTTGCGGTCCAAGCACAAGATGATGCGCCCCAATGGCGCTGTGGCGGAGTGGGAGGAGAAGGCCATGGCCCAGCGCCGCAAGCGCCGCCAGGCTGAAGGCCAGAACGAAGAGCTGCGTCGTGCGATCTTCACGCAGAGTCAATTCTTGGGCAACCTCAAGTCGGTGTTCTCGAGCTCGCCCATGTTCACGGAAGACCTGAACATGCGCCAGTTGCTGCACACGTACACACGCCTAGGCCGCAACCCACGGTCTCGCCAGCGAGACTACGAGTCGATCTGCGGACAGTCCAAGCTGCAAATGGCGACGGACATTCTGCGTCGCCAGACTGACTCGATCCGGTTTTCGAGCCCATACATCAAGACGCAGCTCATCGACAGTGCTGACGTGTTTGGCGCGACCATCGTGAGTGTGTACGCGTTCGATTCGCTCGATGTCGGCAAGATGTTCCGCGCGACAGCCAACGCCATCAAGGAAAGCAGCAACACGTGGCCCGAGTTCACCGACATGGACGGCCAACGCCGGATCGTCGACGTGGTCGCGAGCAGCAACATCGTGTACGGCAAGCAGACAACCCGGTATAAATGTGAGACCAGTGGAGATGAGGAGACCAGCGCGGTGGACCCAGAGGTCGAAGTCGTGGTCGAGACGCGCGTGATCTCGTTCTGGAACTTGACGGAACACGAGGCCGTGCTGGTCTGGGACTTCGTCGATGATGACGACCTCCACCCGCCTCGCGAGGACTACGATGTGAGACGTGACATGGTTGGTGCTATGCTGGTACGAAGAGAGCTGTGCGAAGACGGCAAGGAGCGGGTCGTGTGTCGCAGTATCTGCTCCAAGCTCCACACACGGCCGAGAAACCAGGGCAAGGCCGACGTCATGGCCAAGTTCTCCACCTCTCCGTCCAGAAGCCTCACTCGCATGTGTGGTAACGTCGTGTTCCAGTCCATCAAAGAGGCGGTCAAGCAACTCGCCGCTTGAACGGCTTAGCTGGCTAGTACGTTGTACAATTCATGATATTCCATGCGCCTCCAGCACAGCTTTCGCAGTGTCTGCAGCCGCATTGGAAGTGTTTGTCCACGAGAAAACAACTGAAAAAATAAAAGCTTTTCATTACAACTCGCGTCACTTCGCCCATACTACTACTACCAACCACTGCTGTGCGTGCCGTGCGCTACGGAACCGTCGGAAGGTCCTCATTCATTCACACTTTAAGATATTCAAACCCTCCCTTGAGCGTTGTTCGCTCTGGGTACTTCTTCATCAGGTACAATCGCGCCGAGGTCTCCAGGATGTCGGCATTCCGGCAAAACACCGTGAGGAAAGCCTCGTTGAGGCGACCACGAGGCTCCGTGATCGCGGCCACGGGTGGCGTGCTGTGGATCACTGTCCGCGCGAGCGTCGCGACGTCGCCGTTCGGCATGGTCTCTGTTTCAAGAATGATGCTACAGATAAAGAGATACAACGATTAGCTCTCGTGGCATCAATTAATCGATCCAAGAAGGCGATGAAGAGAACGTACCATCCGACTTCGTCGTTTCGAATCGCAGTGTCGCTCGCTTCCGTCGGGTACAAGTCGTCCGACGGGATGCTCTCCCACGTGACGATCACGCAGTCGTCGTACTCGACCTTGTGGATCACAAAGTACGAGTGCATGTACACGACAAAGTTTTCTTGTCGGTTCTTGAGCAGTGGGCCGATCGTGCGGCCGTAGCGCGTGTTCTCGTCCAGCTCCATGAGCCGTTCGCAGGTCACATATCGCTTGAAGCGCGACGGAATCTCAAGGTCAAAGTTGTACACCGAGTTCCACGCGGCGTCAGCCACCTCCTTGTGCGTGAAGCCTGGCGTTCGCTTCGCACGCACGAGCCGGATCTCCATGTCCGGGCCATTCGAGTTCAGCTTGATGTCCATCGTTGGGTACTGCACGACACGCGAGCCAAACTCACCGTACAGCCACGCGCGTGCAAACTGTGCGCGCTTGGCCGAGATCCCGTGCAGGATCTTGGCTCGTTCGAGCGTGTCCGCCGGCAAGTGGTGGTAGCCGTGCTGGATCGTCGACGCCGCGACCATCTACAAATATAACAACACAGGTCGTTAGAAAACAACTACGGTAAACACACTAGGCAGTAAGCAATACGCACCGATCGCGCCGAGTTCTCGAGCATGCGCTGGGCTGCCGAAGCAAACGTCGACTGGTCCGTGAGTGCCGTCTCGAGCGAGACGGTGCCGTTCTCTTCTTCGGTCTTTTTACGCTTGCGGTGCAAACTGATCGCGTCCTTCTCCATCTCGACGTTGCCGTCGCTCTGCACTTTCATCGCCGCCATTTGCTCCTGCAGAAACTGCACTTGCTCGCGCAGCCGCGAGAGCTCTTCTTTCTGGCGGTTGCGGTGCTTGCGCGCCGACTTGGCGACCTGCGCGCGTCTCCGCAGCTTCTTCTCTTCCTCCGTGAGGCTCTTGACTGGCGCCTTGAGGATCTCCTCCGAGTCGCGCATGCCCGGGTCACTGTGGGTACTTGACGGCGAGTACGCCTCGGGCGACGAAGTTGCGTTGCGGGCAGAGCTGCCGCGCTGCTGGTACGGAGCTCCTGGCGGAAACGCCTGCGGCTGGTGGTGGTACAGGTTCGGATCGTAGTACGCTGGCTGCACGAGGCCACTCAGCTTGCTGCGTTCCATGGACGCCGTTGTGTCAATCGAGATGTTCATGGTCTGTGCACCAGGCGACTGCGCGACGCCGTTGACTGACGACGGCGACGCGTTTGGGTGGCTAGCAGAGTACGCCGCCGCGTCGGCCGCCGTGTGCGCCAGTGGCGCGTGGTGCTGCACGACGCCGTTCGGGCCCATCATGGAGAAGTCGAAGTCCGTGAGGTTCGCGCCTGGGTACATACCCATGAGCAGCGCCTGGTCGTCAGGCGACAGTGGAAGCTCCTGGCCATCTTCGCCCAGGAACGGGTACAGCTCGTCGTCGGTGTTGCTGAAGACAAACGCCATGTCTGTTCCTTCGTGTCTTGGATCGTTTAACCCCGAAGAGCTCTGGCGACTGATTGATGGAGCGGGAATGTGGCCGATTGATGGAAGAAGAGAACAAGATCGATTGATTGAGTGTCTGGGTGCCTCACACAAAGCTTCAGTTTGTTTCTCCAGGAGTAATGTCCGACGCTGGATGATTGATGTTAGGTGGGCGGCTCTCGCTGGAGTGCGTGGGGGTGGTTCCAGATGCAGGAGTGGGAGGATGCTGTCTGAGGAAAAGGTCCCGAGGTACGTAGGTCAATTCAGACGGGTTGAGCGGGTCAACCAAACCCATATTCGTTTGACGACCCATACCTGCCATTAGGGCGAAACTTTTGTAAGACAAACAGACGGGTTCTTCTTGACGGGTTCTCTTGAAACCCGTATATTTTGCGCCTGCCGGAAAAGAACCAGACAGATGGAGTCATGGAGCCTAAACCCTTTTTGTATCGAGCTGAGCTGTGAGCTGAGCAGCAGTGGCCGCATGAACCCGACGGCGTCCGCTCCGATCCAGTGCGGCGCAATGTGCGTGCAGGAAACTCACTTCCTGGTGATGAGACTCCAGCACCAGCACGATACTACGTATCCGTATTTGGTGAGCGTCATGAAATATGGAATGGAAACGCCGAAAGGTTTGCGTGCAGATTGAAGTTTCGAGAAGATCGCAACGCCATAAATGATGCGTGTGCGAGTTAGTGTGAGAACAATCCTTGCTGCTTTTACATGCATGGGTTCGTGGTGTCCTCCACAGGGCGAACAAGTCCACGTGCGGGTCTTACGATCAGGCCTTGGCCTTGCGGAGGGAGTTCTTGCACGCTGCACGTGAGAGAATGATGAGTGAGGCTGTGAGTGGCCAGTTGTATGGAGCTTTTGGCTTGAACCAGACAGGTGGGGGAATTTCGGACAAGAATGGCATACTCACTGCTGCTAAATCAATACGTGATCTGATGCTGAGTGGGAAAATCGGTGGAATGGACAGTAATCCAGTACCTCTCCCGCAATCCCACACAAATGGCGTGTGCGGATTGGTCAAAATACTGGTTACTTGATTGTGCCGAGCTCTCTTTGATAATCAATGTGGTGAACTTCAACTGCACCATAAATTCTGAGGGGCTCATCTTCGCCAATGCACCGGAGAGACCATCATTCTGAACTGACACGTAAACTGGGGCTGTTTGATTACGCGCACCACTCTGGAGGAGAAAACGAGCAGCTCATCGTCAGCGGAGCCGTCCAACGCTCACGAGGCTTTCTTCGCGTGACGTCTCATGCTCCGCGCCGCTGACATCATGCGGCAGCGCAGCAGCAGCCGCAGCAACAGAGCGCTGAGCGAGGCGCCGTACAAGAGAAAGATCTGCGGCTCTTGAGGCAGCGCACAGCTTGAAACGCGCACGGTGGTGCCGCTGGCGACTAACACGGCGTAGCTTGGATCGGGACGCTGTCCCCATGAGAACGCGGGCACTGTGTACTCTTTCGCGCCAGTTTGGCCGCGAGTCTTGTGCTGGTACTCGCACGATGCGTGGGTGTGGCCGGATAGTACGGCGTCCGGCTGGATCGTTGCCAGTAGCTTGCGAGACAACTCTTTCGACAACACGTGATGATGCGTCTCGTACTGGAACGACGGGTGCTCGTACGTGACATGGCCGTCTTCCCGTACTCTGTGAGCCCCGCACTCCATGTCGTCCTCTCGATACAGTGGGAAGTGTGTGAGTAGAAGCACAGAGCCCAACGAATCACGGCCTTGAGTGGAATCACGCTCGAGAGATTGCATCAAGCTAAACATGCGAGCAATGGGTGAGACAAACGGAAGATGACTGCGCGGACTCACTGGCAAAGGTAATGAGTCTACCTGGTGGCTTGAGCTCTGATCTCGACGTCGCTGACGTCGGAATCGAGTGCCATGGTGTTCAGCTGAATGATCTTGTGGTTCTTCACCTTGGTGACATGGTTTGATGGACCAAACGCACGTTCGTGTCTTGCGATCGCATTCGGAGTGAGCCACCGGCCAAACGCAGAGTCGTGGTTGCCAATCTGCAGCACACCACAAACGGATTTTTGTGAGTAAATACCACCCACCATCCAAACATACTGTAGCGAGTTCATGCCGTACGAGGTAGACAGTATCAATACCCGCCGTCGACTGAAAGGCGGACTTGAATCGCGCAACGTATTCCTAGATGGCCACGTAGAAATGTGTGTTAGGCAGCAATGCATCAGAGAGCAGCATTCGTGGCTGCACAGACCTCGAAGTCTGAGTCGGACGTCGGATAGCCGCCTTCATCGAGCTGGTCGCCGAGCACCAGCACAACGTCAGGTCGATGGACGCGCACAGCGGACTTCAATGAGGTAGAGATCTACGAAGACAATATTGAATCGTTTTAGCAAACACATTGCCCAACTGTTCGAATGGACGAAAGCGTATCGGCAGCGGCGTTTGAAGCAGAATACTCACCTGCATGTCGATCCAAAGCCGCTCTACCAAAGAGCGCCGTCGCTTGCCGAGTAGATGGACATCGCTCACGACAAGCGCCTTCAGCTCCGCTGGCCCGTCGAACTGAGACCGTAGATCATAGGCGCAACGATACGCTGTAAGATAAAACACACCGAGCTGTCCTAGCAGCAGCGCGCCAACGACAAGCAGCACGTCCGTCTTCCACAGCATGATGGTGAGCAGACTTTTTGATGTCAATATGACCCTCTTGATTTAGCCCGAATATAAAGCACCATCACCCTAGTTAGACAATCAGAATAGGATGTAGCCTAGTATAGTGTGGCATGTTGAAGAATCGGAATGATTGCCGCACTGTGAAACGCCACATGCCACATCCGAAGAAATGATCGGCGCGATCGAAGAGATCCTGCTTCGCCACCGCGCACTTGTGGACGACGCGATCTGCCCGCTTCAGGAAAACACACCCGTGCGTATATACATGATTCTGCTTCATGCTATGTGTTTGTGGCGAGCTGAGTGTGATCGTGGATGTAGATCGACGGCTTTCTAAAGGACATTGAAGCCCGCGTGCTCGCACTACAGGAGCAGGAGCCGTCGTTTTGGGAGCTACGCGTCGTGGAATACATCCACCACGTCGTTGAAAATGAGCTCAAGACCAAGCTGCGTCTTTGCGCTGAAGGTGAGACCGACAAGACGCTGGATGCGGACGTGGCCGCCGTGGAAAACCAGATCGAAGTGTCAACAAGCGAGCAGCTACGACGGCTTCTGGACGTTCTGGACCATGGCGAGCAGCCCAACCACCAAGAGAGACTTAGCAAGAAGCACTTTCTGGAGGCGTTTTGGAGGGATGTGACTGAGTTTGTTGAAGCGTCCAACCAGAGCGATGCTCATGGCCACACCAACGCCGACGAGTATCGAGATATCGACGACAACGACGACGCACCGCCCGATGCGATGTCGTACGAAGCGATCACGTTCGACGAACTCCAGTTTGAAACAGGATCTGTGAACAGGTGAGCTGCTCATGCATTGTGATGGGCGTGATAGTGGTGTCTGACGGTATTTGGATCTGTGATGTCCATTACTAGTGCGCCGTCGACTGAGGAGCTACCCGCGATCCTAGAGGCGTTTAGAGATCATCGCACTGAAGAACGGAAGGATGCACTGCATAGACTTTCACAGGTGCGCGGTTATGTGAGCGGTCTTTTCATCGTGCTGTGGTTTACGTTTGCGTCTGGTGTTTCTGTCAGATCTCAACCATCGAGCTCGTGCACTGCTCTTCGCAGTTTCAGCCTTTGATCGACGGACTGCTATCGCTGCTGCTTGACGAAGATTTGGGCATCTCCGGTGATTCCATGCGATTTCTCTACGGCATTCTCGACCACGTGGAAGAATCCTCGCAGTTCTTGACTGTGTACCTCTCCACGGTTGACATGGTCGGCTTCAACGTGACGTCAGGAGCGCTCTCGTTGGAAACAAATGACTTATTTGGTGGAAGCGACGAAGGAAACAAGGCTGTGAACGTGTTTCGACTGCTATTGCTGCTCATGAACCGCATTTCCCACCACTGGATCCATTTCCCTCAGGAGTCGCTAGTGCGCGCATTGTGTTCGACGTTCATCGTGCTGATGCTCGAACCTTCGACAAACGGCAAGAAGACCTTCCGCGCGTTGGATGTGCTTGCTGTTCTCGACACTGAAGCACGCTGGCTCATTAAATGGACGGCAAAGATTCCGTCTCGTGAGCAGCTCTTCACGAGCATCGACGAGTGTGGGTTGCTGTCCGACATCATGTACGCCATGACGCGAGTGCGTCCTTTCGAGTCCGACATGGAAGATATCGAGAAGATGAGAGTCACAAACGTGAGCCGCGAACGTGTGTGTGATCGTATTGTGCAGAGGCTTACATACAATTGTCTTTTGATGTAGATGCTCACGATTCTGGTGACCTTGGCATGCTATCATCCTGGACGCGACATGCTCTTTAGTTGGACCAAGCTACCCGCTCACATGCAGCAGCAACGTCGCTTCAGGTCTTGGCGCGGACTGGAAAAGCAGTTTCAGCTTCCAACTGAGAACGACCGACTGTACCATTTCCACCGCGCAGACCGAGAGATGCACCACGCGACGGCGATGGAATTGGAAGACTGTAAGCCACTTGAAGACCAGGCTCTTGAAGGCACCATTCTCTCGGCAGTTGTGGTAAGTCCAGATCCACACCAATTCGTGTGAGACGACACAATGCGCTCACTCTGTTGTTTTTCGAATAGATCTACCTGTTCGAGTTTCGTGAGGCGCAATGGCTCGAAGCATGTGCACTCTCCGCGTGTACGGCGATCCGCTTCCTTCCGGCTCGTGACAGCTTCATGACGCTTCTACTCCAGCTCGTCATCGCCTGCAACGAGATTCCATCCACCGCATCTATCACAACACTAAACATGCCGACCGAAGAACGTGAAGAAGGCGACCCGTGGTTCCCTTTCCGACGGCCTCGTCCAGCTGACACCGTGTTGAAGCTCGTGCTGGATTCAATATCCAAACGAATCGTTCGTGGCCAGTTGGATTGTCAGTCCGTGCAAAGTCGATCCATCCGTGTGCTCGAGAGTATCTTTGAATGCGCGGGGAGCCTGGATACGCTTTCGGCGTCGCTTGTGTCAGCGCTGGCGAAAGCCACTCGAGTCCGTCTCACGTTGAGTGAACCATCAGATGATGGCGGCCAAATGGGACAGAAAGTCCAGGAAGGGTTCTTCGAGAGTCTACTACGCATTGTCGAAGCTGCGCCGTATACGCTCACAACGTTGCTGTTCGAGCACTCGACGAGTGTCATGCCTCAACTGGCGAGGCAGCTGAGTGAAACAACCGACCTCGATGACGCTACACGAGAACAGCTCTACCAGCTTTTGCTGTCGCTGGCGCAGTTCACGCCAGCGATCTCTGAACTCTGGGCCTGCGACGTTTGGCACAAGTGCCTTCAGCACGCGCTTGTCCGATGGCGGGCCGATGAGGTATTCGACAAGGGAATCCTGCCGCTTCTGTCCATCCCAGCGACAATGCGAGCGTTCTTCAGCAGCCACGAAGTCCACACAGTGCTCCATGAGATGCAGCAAACGTGCAAACTCGACCTCGACGTCGCACTTGCGCTGAACGCACCGCCGCAAGAGGCACCGTATCGTCTGCGCAGTTTCTCCCAGTCTCTCACGTGGCTTCGTGCTGTCTTCGCGTCACAGCACACGTCGTCGCTCTTTACGACCAGCGATAATCGCGTGATTGCGATCAAATTCGTGGAAGAAGCCATCGCCAGTCACAAGAGAGGAAGCTGCCGAGCTAGCCCACAAAGCGAAGACGCGTGCACGATGGCGTTCGACATGCTCACAGCCCTCGCTGGCTGCGTGCCATCCATGGTCGGGCTGTACGATTCGTTGTTGCGCAGCGGGCTTCAGTCTCTCGAGCCAGACGACGACGACAGCATCTCTGCCTGTTCGCTCCTGGCGAAAAGTATCACCAGTTCTCTCGATCACGTTGGTGCGAGTCGTGAAGACTGGATTCGTCCCAAGCTGCTCTTCGCATTCGACGCACACGAAGACATCCATTCCCAAGATGCTCCGCCGACTGGACAGCAAACTTCGTTGACTGCCTCGATGGCTGGCGCGCTAGATCACATGCTGGCATCGATTGCCGAGTCCAATCGACAAGACTTGGCGTTGGATCTGTCTATGCTGTCTCAGGCCACGTGGGAACTGATCGGCGACATCGAGAACAGCCCTCCAACCTCACGAGGAGACTGCGGTTGGGACGCCAAGCTGTTGGCGTGTACTTTGGGCAAACTCATTTTCGAGATGGCTCGCAGTGGTCGAAGCAAACTAGGCGAATGTACTCGTGACGGCTCCATCGTAAACGAAGGATCTGCAGCTCACGTGACGCCTCCAGTGAGCTTTCCGACTGACGCCGAACGCAAGCTCATGAACAGATACTACAGGGATTACTGCGGCCGCCTGGGACTCAAGGCGTCGCCCACGACGCTCCACGTGCTCACCAAGATCTTCGGCAAGGCAGCAGTTGACTGCTTCCCCATTATGATGCTCATGGTCTTGGACCAGGCGTATGGCGAGCAAGATATCATCGACGTGTTGCAGTTTTGCGCGTCGTGTCCAAGCATTTTCGTGCTGTGGCCTCGCGTTACGGAGCTCTCCACCAATCAGCTTGGATCTGCTGACGACGCATTGCCTACGTTGTGGCCGCTTGCCAAGGCGGCCGAGATGGTGCTCGAGCTGGAATTCCCACAGGTCCGTGGTGATTGGATCGTTGCATTAGATGCTGGTATCGAGGGCAGAACTTACCGTGACTGTATGACTGTACGACCAGGTCTTTAAGACACTACAGCAGTGTCACTGCTCAGTCTTGATACTGGCGCTGCGCTGGCATTCGCAGTGCTACTGGAACTTCTTGGCGTGGGACAAGTTGCTCATCATGGTGTACCTCAACTTCCTCTACGGCGCCGAATTCCAGGTG
>JAADXE010000539.1:0-21897 GCA_023337545.1 Pythium coloratum | reverse complement strand
CCGTAGGAGAATCGGTAGGCGCATCCGTAGGAGCATCGGTTGGCGCATCCGTTGGCGCATCCGTAGGAGCATCCGTAGGAGCATCGGTTGGCGCATCCGTAGGAGCATCGGTTGGCGCATCCGTTGGCGCATCCGTTGGTGCATCGGTAGGCGCATCCGTAGGAGCCTCCGTCGGCTCGTCTGTTGGTTCATCCGTCGGCTCATCCGTTGGCATCTCAGTAGTCGGGGCCGGGGTAGCCGGAGTCTCGGTCGTTGGTTCAGGAGTCTCTGTTGACGGTGCGGGCGTCTCTGCATCCGTCGGCGCTGGCGTGACGGCTGGCGTGACGACTGCCCCACTCGTCATGAGTGTGAATACACCAACAAAACTGTCCACAATACGCGTCGCCTTGATCAGCGCGCCGTTGTCGTCCATCGCCCACATGACAAAGTCCTTGCCGTCAAGACAACGGTCGTTACCGTACACCGTCTGGACAACAGAGCCAACGCCAATCACGTTCCATAGAGGCAGCGCGCGGACGTACTGCTGCAGCGCGTCCATGGGCAAGTAGCAGCTTCCGTATGGCGTCACGTTCGGGTAGCCGAACTCCTGCGTCGTCTTAGCCGTCGTGAGGAACGGCTGCGATCGCGCAGCCTTACACACCTCGCTGTTTGGGATCTGGAAGGTGTTGATAGTGCTCCAGAATGCCTTGTTATCAGCCGTTGGGACGTCGACCGTGCCTGTGCTCAGATACGGGTACCAGTTGTTGAAGAGCGAGTCTCCGCACGTGTCCGGCTTGGCCAACGACTGCGCTGACGTGGTCGTTCGCTCACTGCACAGCGCGTTGCCCACAACCTGAAGCAGCTTGGTCAGCGTCGGCTTCAGCGGCGCACCGAACGCCACGTTGATTTCGGTGAGCAGGTCATCGCAGCATCCGCCCGTGTTGCTGAGAGCTGGCTCGAGAAGCGGCAGTAGCACGTCGTTGATGCACGGCACGAGGGCCTTGAACGTAGGACAGAGCGTGTCCGCGAACAGCGTCGGCCCCGACAAAGCCAGCCAGTTGATCTGGTGGAGCTTGTTGACATCCTGAAGACACTGCGCGGCCTCCGGAGACGAAGCGGCCACTGCGGCCAGCAGGTCGAGAGGATTGGTCGATGCTACACACTTGGACAGCGACGGCAGCGACGCGTCGATGGGAGCGAGAACACCTGGACTGGCCAGCAGCTTGAACGCAGACGCCTGCGAGCCGACGTTGCCCAGCACGGACAGTGCCGAGACGAACGTGCTGTCGGCATCCGTGAGACGCTTGCACTGGGCCGGTGGAGTCGTGGCGAGAGCGGAGACGTCATCAGCGGAGACCAAGGCCGAGATGGCGAGCAGCAACAGCAGAAGCGGCGCGGCCGAGCGACGCAGAACCGGGTGAAGTGGGCGGAGCATGGCGACGAAGTGGATCTCTCACGTGCGCTGGAGCTGTACGTAGAAGAAGTGAGTGACTGGCAGACGGCTCCAACGGCCCTGGCCAAGCCATCAGCTCCGTATCGAAGGCTTGCGGTGTAACGAGGGGTGCTCTCATGGCCTGACGGTGGTGCTGAAGGAGAAAACGCGCAGGAGATCGGATACTGTAGAGAGTACGAGACAAAAGATCCGTCCCACTGGGCTCGATTTAGCATCTAGCGCGTGAGTTTCATCAAGTGGGTGCGTGGGATGCTGCGTGACTAAGCTTGGCTGATCACTAGCCGATTAGTTGCCGTGGTATACCAGATCTAGAGGCTGGCGTGCCACGGAATGGGATTGGGAGCCTGACTGAGAGGAGGCAGATACGACGTTTGATGTAGGTATCAGAGGCTGTAAACGCCCCAGACATTGCTACAGGTAGCCCTGCAAACAGCAACCTTGTCATTCCGAGTCATGCCTGACTGAGGGCGGGACAAGCTGAAGATGCGACGATGTCCATGCCACGAATAGCGATCCACTGAGATGGCTGATTTCGCAGCGGAGACCGTGAAACTTTTCTTCGAAAAACGGATGAAATCCGACAGAGATGGCCGTTGGGGTGGTGCTTTTAGCCGACATGCCCGTATTCCCAGTCGGATACGGAGGCCTTCGTCACTCGCATGCTTCTTCCTCTGTCAGCGGCGTCCCATTTTCGAAAATTTGGCCTGGAGAGAGAATGAGCTCGCATCTCTAAATATGATATGCCTCTCATTCACGCCAATGATTTCCTTTGTATTGGAATCGCTAGTGGCAGCATCACAATTCTACTTCCCATACACACTTATTCATCGGTTCCCAACGTCTCACACGCCCCTTTCAATCACTGGCCGCCAGCAGAGTCGGCGATATCCTTGACCCAAATGCGGAGCGTATCCAACTGAAGCATGCTCGAGCCCGTGCCGTCGTCGCTTGATCCAGCGCCTGGCGACGCGCTGCTCGTCGCCACGTTGGTGACCGGTTGCCACTCGGTTATCAACTCGATATTTCGTCGGTATTTGCTCAGCAGCTCGGTCAGCAGTCGCACAAACTCGCTGCGGACTTGTGGGGAGATCTGTGAGATCTCCAATGCACGCGCGCGTAGCTCGGTCGTGGATTTGCACAGCAGTAGGTCGGCGATCCACGTCAGACAGAAGCTGTACTTCTTGAGGTTGGCCTTGCAGATGCCGAAACGCAGTAGCTTCATCAGTTCTTGCTCACGGCCGAGCTTGGGGCACTTGGACACAACGATCTCCTCAATGCGCTCGAACAAATCGTCCTCGTTCTCCTTGCCGTGGAGGCCCTGGCCGTAGCACTTCTCGCACAGCTCGTACTCTTGCTCTTTCACGACCTTGCAGGTTCGACAAACCCACTTGACTCCAGTCAGCGGCCCGCGTCCGCATCCGTCGCAGATCGAGTCGTCTTCTTCGAGCTGCGGGTTCGTGGTCGTGAGCTGCGGCTTGTGGCGGTTCAGCCCCTTCATCATGCTGCCCATGATCTTCTTGATCTTGCCCGAGTCCTTCTGAGCCTGCGGCGCAGGCGGAAGGCCACCTGTGAGGCTTCCAGCGGACGCACCACTGCGTCGGTCGCCGTCTGCGTCGTGAAAGGAGAAGGCATCGCTTCGAGAGGACGACGGGTAGCCCGTGATAGACAAGCCGCTGCCCACCGTCATGGTCCTGGATGCATCCGAGGCGCTCGTGGCACTGAGCTTGCTGGGTGTGAGTGAGTATCGTCGGATAGCTGACGCTCCTGGAGAAGCCGCAGGCGGAGGAGCCAGCGGCCTTGAGATGTACACGGCCTTGGTCGGGTGGATCTCACGCGGTCCGTGGGGCACAGGGACTCCGCGCTTGGCGTTCTCACACTCGACGCAGTCGAATAGATGCTCTTCCGCTGCTGGTTGTCTTTCGGACACCGTCGGCGACTGTGCTGACGACGTGGAGGTTGTAGAGGCGATAGACGTCGAGGTCGTCACGGCGCCGTAGCTGCCTCGACCAACGCTGCTGACACGAGCGGCTTCAGTGTTCCACTGCGGAAGACCTGCACCTGCTGACGGCGTGCGTACGTGTGTCGGTCTGATGTTAGTGGAGACCATGGAGCTGTCAGCGCTGCTGAGACTGGAGTCAGCGGCGGCTGAGACCCCGCTGTCCTTCGCCGCGCTGACTGCTGAGCGTGGGCTGCTGCTCTGGCGCTGACACACGATCTTGAAGTCGGTCGCCTGCTTCGTGTACACTTTCGTGAGACACTGGATGCTCATGCTGGCGTCCTTGTCAGCAGCGTTGCGCTGGTTCTCGATGCGCTGCGTCTCCAGCAGCACAGGCAGCAAGTACTGAAGTAGCACGCTCTGGAGCTCCGCTGACACGTCCACGAAGGTCTCGTCCCACGGCGCGCGATGCTGCTCGGCACTGCGCGTGCGCTCCATGCCGATCAGCGCCTTCAGCTTCTCGCGCTCAGCGGTCGACAGCTTCTCCACCAGCGACCCCATGGCGTCCGCGTTCGGCAGCTCCTGTGCGCTGCTGGGCTTGGGCAGTAGCATCGCCGTCCACTCACCGCTGTCATCCGCTGATGCTGACGCTGATACGCCCGCTGATGCTGACACGGCCGCTGACGCAGCTGCTGAAGCGGCGGTGTTGAGCTGAAGCTGCTGCAGATAGCGGTCCTTCCAGGCCGCGACGGCGCCCTCGAGCTCCTCCATGCGCTGCTGCAGCACGCGGAACTGCTGCTCTTTCTGGAGCACGTGGTTCTCCTTCACGCACAGCTCCTTCGTCAGCGTCGCGTTCTCCATCTGCAGCGTCAGAAGCTGAGACTGCAGCGCCGCCAGGTTGTGTTGCGCGTTCGCGGAGCTGGCCATGGTCGCCATCGCCATGGTCGCCATTTGCCGTCGGTCGGCGGCTCAAAATGCCCCCAAGAGCTCCAGAAGCTCCACACACGAGGAGACGGCAAACCGCATTTCAGCCAATCACACGTCTTGGACTATTATGATTGGCTGATCATCCATTCAAAACATCCGATTATTGGTTAAAATACTGCGTCGATGGGAAATTCAGGAGACACCTATCTCAATCGCACAATTTCGACATGTATTCACGCCACAATTCACTTATTTTTCATACGTATGCAAGAAATCGGCCTGGGCCACTACAGCAGTAGTCAGTAATCTTAGGTTTAGTACTGACGCTTGAAGACTGGGGTCTCGATGACTTGGCCTTGGTTGTTGTACACGTAGTAGGTGACGACCATGGTGCGAGCTCCGACTGAAATGTCGAACGTGGCGTAGCCGTACTTCTTCTTGAAGTACACGGTCTCAGCCTTGGTTCCTGGCCCCACCTCCGTCTCGTTCATGGTTCGTCCTCCGCCGCCGAACATGAAGTAGTCCTTGTTGGCCGCACGCAGGTACTGCATGTCGTGCTCGTGGCCGCACAGATACGCCTTGACCTTGTCCGAGCTCTCGATCATGGAGCGCAGCTTGACCATGGGCGCATCCTTGTTGTCACCGCGCTTGGCAGCCGAATACAAGTGGTGGTGGCCGGCCGCCAGCACGAAGTCGGCCTTGGGGTCGCTGTACTGCTGCGCCGCCCAGTCGAACTCGGCGGTCGTGTTGATGGTCATGGTGTCCACGACCGCGATCTTGAACTGCTTGTTGTTGGGCACGGTCGCGTCGATGCTGTAGTACTTGCTGGGCATGACCCAGTACTTGGCGCCGGCCTCCTGGCTCGTGGCGTAGTCGATTTGGGCCTGCGCGTTGCCGTACCAGTCGTGGTTGCCCATGAATGAAATCCACGGCAGCGTGAGGTTCGTGCCGATCTGCCAGCGGTCCACCCACGTCGACCGCCACAGCTCGTCGGTTGTGTTGGCCACGCCGTTCTTGTAGAAGTTGTCGCCCACCGCGAAGATGAAGTCGAACGTGTTGGTCTTGGCCTGTGCGATCACGCCGTCGCGTACACCCAGCACGTACGGCGCGATGAACTCCTCGCCCCAATCACCGAGGCCAATGAAACGCACGCGGTCGGTCGTTGGGCAGTTGAGCTTGATGTTGTGCTCATCCGTTGGGTTGAGAGTGATCGAGCACTTGGGCTTTCCACCGCTGCCGCCTTGTTGTCCTCCTTGCTGGCCGCCCTGGCCAGGCCGAGGCGAGTACGGCGGCTTGGTCGTCGCAACTGGCTTGGTGGGAGGAGGAGTCGCAGTTGTCGGCGTTGGAGTCACAGTCGTCGGTGTTGGCGTCACAGTCGTTGGCGCTGGCGTCGTGTCGAGCCATGGGAACAGAGGCTCGCTCACAGGCAGGTTGTTCTTCTTGGCGAATGCCGTGATGGCGTCCTCCACTTGGTGGAGCGTCTTGGTCCACTCCTGCTGGAGCACTGGGTCGATGGTCGCCGGCGCAAGCGTTGACTGCGCGTCGGTGGCAGCGCTGCAGGACACGAGCGCCGCGAGCAAGACGGTGGCGAAGATCTTGGCACGAAACATCTTCAATGGGGGCGAGGGAAATGGCGTCGGCTGAGCGGATTGAAGACTGAGGAGAGCTGCTCAGTCGAAAGGGGCCGCCTGCTTCCTGTTCCGCGGGTCTGGCTCGTGGCCATTGGAATCTCGTTCCGTCGGTTCTGCTGATGGTTGAGCAGCACCGCAGCAGTCAGCAGTGGTGCCATTGGCCTGCAGGAGTTGCATGCCCATCGCCTAAACGGAGACCAAACTCAGCCAAGAAGATTCGCCCACGAGCGGATCCGCTTCAACAACCTGAGGCGGGAGATTCAGTGGATGCACTGGCTATGTGCGAAAGGTGACATGAGCTATCAATTTCAGTACAGACGGTTTTGAATATGGGGCATGAACTACTATAAGAGTATGGATGGTGTTACTCTCGCACAGGAAGAGCTCCTTGGCGAGCAGGACCTCGAATCTTTTGGCGACGTGTCCGCTCCTGCTGACTGTCACTGAAGGAGACCAACACGCAATGCGATCCACACAGTGATCCACAGTCAGTGAGAGTCTCATCGCTGCAGTGAAGAGCCTGACGCCAGCGCCTCATCCCGGCATTCCACTTTGTGTCTCGCATCTGTCTTTGTCTGATGACAAGCCTCCTCCGCTACAGTAGTCACACTTGACCATAAACCAAAAACGTAAACCATGGGTCCACCCATTGTCTGGGACACCGCAAGCCTCGATTCCCACTGCCGTGTGGGTCTTCCACGGCGTCATCCCGTCGACGCAAAAGCCTCCACGCTGTACTGTGCTGTAGCGTTTCCAGGTCACAAACTGTGACTAATTGGAACCGGACGGGCCCATCCAGCCGCTTGAACCTGTGGACCTTTCCAGGTGTTCCATCCAATCGATCAGTTCCTACTATATTTTCTGCCAATCAAACGCATCTAATCATGCATTACTCATGCTTGAGGCTGCGATTTCCACCAATCACAACGCCTCATATGTGATGGCCGGTCACACGAGCAGGTACGGAAAACACCCGGAAAGCCAACAATACATCGCAGAAGAAGAATGCGACGGTGGCGTCCGCCGCCCGCGGTCTCTCTCCGTTATAAGCCTTCTTCATCGCCCACCATCATGACACGACGGCGCCAGCTACACAGCGCGGTGCTGGCCATGAGCTTGGGCCTCTGGGCGTCTCCTACTCGCTCGCTAGGCACCGCCGACGCGGCGTCTCTCGTCCGCATTCCGCTGGAAAACTTCGACCAAATGCAGTTCTTCGCGACCGTCCACGTGGGCGAGCAGCCCTTCCGCGTGATCTTCGACACGGGATCCAGCGACGTCTGGGTGCCCAGCGAGTCCTGTCGCGCCTGCGCGGGCTTCCATCGATACCACTCCAACACGACACTCAATGACAGTGAACAAGAAGAGGAAACGGCGGCGCTGGGGGCGTTTGAGCTGCAGTACGGAAGCGGCAGCGTCAAGGGCCAGGTCACGCGCGACTCGCTACGAATGGGCGAGTCGCTGCGGCTACACGCCATGCAGATCGGCAGCGTCACGCAGCAAGGCCACGAGATCCAGCGGTTCCTGACCGAGGGCATCGTGGGACTCGCCATGCCGCAGCTCGCGAGGGTCTCCACGCCTAGTCTGCTTGAGATGCTGCGTGACAGTGACGCCTACCAGCTTCCGCTGGTGTTTTCACTGTACATCAGTCCGTTTCCATCAGCATCGCCGTCGTCGCAGCTCGTGTTTGGCGGTGTGGACGACGCGCTGGCTGGACAGGACGCCTCGTGGCACCGCTTCCCGGTCGTGAGCGACTCGTACTCGAGCGCCTTTGGTTTCTGGTCGCTGTATCTCCACGAAATGAGCATCATCGTCGCCAACTCTGGCCCACAAGTCATTCTGTCGAGCGCGGCAGACGACGAGACGCCAGCGCAGACGGCGATCGTGGACTCAGGTACGTCGCTGATCCTCCTCCCGACCGCCGCCTACGACGCCACGATCCAGTCCATTCAGAAGCACATCGGCTCCCGCTTCCGCAGCCATTCGCATCGAAGCGGCGGCTTCTCCTGTCGGAACTGCGACCACAGTGACTTCCCAGCACTGGCGTTTGCCTTCGGTTCTGCGGTCGCAAACGTTGGAGATGACGACCGCAGTCAGCAGTTCGTGCTGCAAGGATCCGACTACGTGCGCTGTGAGAACAGCGTGTGCACGCCGCAATTGGACGTGTCGGCCTCGGACATTGTGATCCTGGGCGACGTGTTCTTGCGCGCGTACTACACCGTCTTCGACTACGACAACAAGCAGATCGGCTTTGCGTGTCCTCTGCGCTCGTGCGACGGCGGCATCAAACCGCCGCTTGCACTCAACACTGGCTACGCCCAACTCGCAGAGCTGGGCTTGGTGTACGTGCGATCGTCGCTAGTCGTAGGCTTGGCGTTGGCGTCGCTGTGGCTGGTGTCTCTGATCCACGCACGCATCACGGTCTTCCTACACGGTCCTCGCCAACGGAGAACAAGCCGCGATCCGGAGAAGCGTCGGAGCAGCATACTTGAGACGGTGATCGAAGAGGAGGACGACGAGCCTGCAAGTGAGACCGTCAAACCGAAGGACGAGCCGACGGTGGGTGAGAAAGAGTTGAGCCCTGCGTCCGCATAGAAAACACTAGAGAGTACTTGTAGAGCCTGTATTTATCTGTACAATACCAATACACCAGTCATAGAGTCCTCTTCCTGATTGACGTTGAAGTGGTCTTCGACTGGTCTCAGAATCTGAGTCCAATTCCTCCTCAGGTATCTGATACTTCCATCCATCCTCCCGTGTTCCCCTGTCTCTCTTCTGCGACTGTTCGCTGCTGTTCTTCCGTTGCGACACCATCATCCTGCAGCATCTCACACTCATTCATAGAGGTCTACAACACCCTACGTCAACCAGAACATATCCATTGGGTGCGCCAACTATCTATTTGCAAAGGTTCAAGTCCAAAGCAGAAACCACCTAGCGAAGACAAAAGCTGGCTAAATGAGACCGTCGTCTTCTGCTTCATTCCGCGTCCTGCGCTGCGTCCAGCACCGCCACTCGCAGCCTCCCATCACAACCACCAAACCACTAGACCATGGGCAAGACGCCTGCCGCACCCATCGCCATGACGTCGGGCCTGCCGAGTCTCAAGCCTCTCGACAGTAGCACGAGTCCCGCCGGCGCCTTCGTCTCGGTGTTCACGCCCACGGACCAGAGCGCCGAGCCGCAGACTGAAGACGTGGACATGAACGGCATCAAGCTTGGCGCCTGGAGCTCCGAGCTCAAGCCTGAGAGCTGCAAGGCGCTGCTGCGGTCGCCGTACTTCTGGATGGTGAGCTGCTGCCCGTGCCTGCCCGTCGCGCAGCTCGAAGTGCGTCTGGGCTGGACCAGCTACCGCCGCGCGCTGCTGCGCCACGCGTTCGCGTACGCCGTGTTCGTGGCGTTCATCGTGGCCAACTGCGTGCAGCTCGTGCGCGTGTTCAAGGGCGAGCCGGCGCTGTGCGCGCAAGTCTTTCTGCTCGTGTGTCTGGCGGCGACGGCCGTGCTGGTGTCGCGTCGCATCGGCCAGATGCGCAGCGAAGTGCGCGCGCGTTACCAGATCGACGGCAGCGAGAAGGACGACCAGTGCGTGGCGCTGTTCCAGACCAGCCGAGCCATTCGTCAGATGGGCAAGCACCTGCAGTGCGACCGCGCCGTGTTCACGCGCGCGCCCACGACGCTGCAGGCCTACCAGGTGTGAAGTTGTGCAGTCGTGAGTAGCAGCAAGACGACGACTGGACCACGAGCGACACGCACGTGTGCGGATACGAGAGAGGTGCTACAGGAGTGGGTAGGAATGTGTTCTCTAGCTCAGTCCTGCTCTTCGTTCGGCTTGTTGGATTTATAAATGAGGAGAGATAAATTACTGAATTGAGGAGTGGTTTCGTGGAGATTTGGTCGACTGTTGGCGGCTGGCTGCTCGCCTCATCGGTCAGGGTCTACTGATGCTCAGCGAGCGCAATTGGTCCTTCAGCTGGTTGTTTTCTTTGGCTAGTTCGGCGACTATCTCCTGGAGGCGGCGTATCTCCGAGGCCACATCCACGGGCGTTTCTCCCACGTGCACACGTACTGCGGGATCCGTGCCACAACGTTGCCGTAATTCTTACTCGGTATCTTCAACCCGTGCTTTAGCCCAAGCTCGCAAATCCTCGCCCACGACGCTTTCCGTGTTTTTGATGTGATCCCGAGCTGCGTGACGCTCAGCAGCATCTTCGCCTGCAGATCCCCGACGTTCTTGATCTGCATGTCGTTCTCTAGCTCCGCTGCCATTTTGTCGCCGATCCCGCGGATCGTCTGCAAGCGACCAGTAGGCTTGATCTTCACCTCCGTGATCGTCTGGCGCTGAATCCTCTTCACTTTGTCCCGAGGCACCACAAACACCAGCGCAGCGCGTTGCGGGTCCTCGACCACACTCTTTAGCAATCCCAGGTAGTTCAGCACGTGGATCAACCCACCCGCGTTCACACTGTGGGTCCCCGACACGGTGATCTGGAAGAGGAGAAGCCGATTTCCCGGACGTTTGTTCCAGTCGACGACCCTCTGTTCCGTCACGTTCTGGTCCGGTTTGGCTGGCACGACATTGGGCAAGTAGAACGAGTCGATCGACTCAAAGTTCTTTGCCTTGGGCTTGTGGTACGGACCACGAGCGGCCATCGTGAACGACACTTCTTCAAACTCGACAGTTGGGTCGTCCGTCTCCGTGAGGTCCACTAACTCCACAAGGTCTGCTGCTGGTGTCAACGGTCGAAGCTGGAGAGAGCACCCTTCGCACAGAGCTTGGTGGGTTTCGGCCTCAAAAATCCACCCACGCAGAGACGCCGCCTTCTCAACCCCTCGCATCCAGTCCTTGATCTGCTGTCTCTCTGATATCCCAAGACTCATCACCTGAGCAGCCACTCTCTCTTCGACAAATGGAGATGCCAAGCAAGTCGAACGTTGGCCCTTGTCTTCGTCAATTGGCTTGTAGTGGAGAAGGCGATGACGAGTTTCAGTCGTTGCTTTGCCCATTATGAGCTGTCGCAGTTACGCCGAATCCGTGATTTCTGTGATCGCCTCACAAATCGCGTTCATCGCCTTTTCGACTGACCTCGAGTCCGGATGCAAACAATACCGGACCGCGCCACCAAACGTGTGGAACCGCCTGGCGATCACTTCCTCGACGAGCCCAAGACCAAGCACGTGCGCAGCTCATTGAGAGTCCACAGCGGCATGTAGTAGGTGCATTGATACGTCTCCACGATCTTGAGCCAATTCTCATTCGGACTCGTGAATACCACAGTTTGGCCAATACCCTTGACGTCGGATGGGGGTCCATCGTGCAACCATAGCAAGTTCTTGATCGCTTGCTCCGCTCGTCGTTGAGCCGTCCGCACGAAAAGCATCGGGTCTTCGTCGACGCCCAGGACGACAGGATCTGGCTGTTCACCGAGAATCACGACTTGCGTGGGTGCGTCCGCTGATGAAGCCACCGCAATGATCCACACATCCGAGTGGCACTCCAAGTACTCTTCCGCAAAGTACGCGTAGAACACCGACTTGCCGATGCCTGCAGCAGTGAATGGATCTACGTCAGCATCCGACTTCGGCTCTGGCTATGCCGGCACTCACCTGGTGTGCCCGTCACAGTAACGCGCCTCTTTCCGCTCTGTAGCAGCCCCTCGATGATATCGTAGTACTCCTTGTAGCACTCGCGCTCGAAGTAGAACGCACCGCCTTCGTACGGATACACGAACGGCACGGATGGCAGCAGACGCTTGCGCGGGTCGCTGGCGGCCGTCGTCGCTATCGCAGAGGGCGCTTCGTCCGTCACGGCCGCCGTCGACAGCGCAGCGGCGGTCTCTGTGGCGATGACGCCTTCATCTGCCTCCATCATGTCGTCGTCCGCGTCGACAAGGGAGTGACGCGCGGCTTCGTCAGTGGTGATGGCTCGGCCATTTTCCAAACGGCAAAGCGAAAAGCAAGTCGAGGAAAGGCATCGATAGTCGCTTCGAATGGCTTCTCACAGGTATCCAATTGCCGAAGGTATCGATTTGCACAGGTAGCTACGGCATGGCTTGAGGCCATAAGCAGGACGCCGGAGCTGCCGAGTCTCAAGCCGCTCGACAGTACACGACGCGCAGCTCGAAGTGCGTCTGGGCTGGACCAGCTACCACCGCGCGATGCTGCGCCACGCGTTCGCATACGCCGTGTTCGTGGCGTTCATCGTGGCCAACTGCGTGCAGAGAAGGAGGACCATTGTGTCGCACTGTTCCAGACCAGCCGAGCCATTCGCCAGATGGGCAAGCACCTGCAGTGCGACCGCGCCGTGTTCACGCGCGCATCCACGACGCTGCAGGCCTACCAGGTCTAGAAGACTGACGACGACGACAGGGCCATGAAGGGACGGACGCACATGGCATAGTCAAAAGGGAGTAGGAATGTGTTCTCTTGGCGCGCTCCTCCGCATGGCTGTGGTCCACGTTTCATACATATATATGAAGAATACAAATGAATTGAGCAATGGTCACGTGCCCAGCGTTGGTCGACTGGTCCCTACTACTCTCCTCGACGCTTGAGAATGGCACTGGCTTCAAGAGAGTGCACTTGGTCTGTGAGGTTGGCGATCTGTTCTGCATGATTGGCGACTATCTCTCCGAGACGGAGTACCTCCGAGTCCAAATCACCCATGCTCTCGACTGGCGGTTCCTCCCACGAACACACGTACTGTGGAATCCGAGCCACCGTGTCGCCATAGTTCTTGCTCCGTGTCTTCATCCCGTGCTTGAGACCAAGCTCGCGCATCTCTGTCCACCAGTCCTTGTCTTCTTTTGTTGGAAGCTCAAGCTCCTCCTCACTCATGAGCATCTTCGCCTGCATATCCCCGACGGTCGTGATGTCCAGCTTCGTCTCCAGCTCCGCTGCCATTTGCCTGTCAATCCCGTCGATCGTTTGTACGCCGTCGAACTCTGCAATCTTGACGAGCGAGATCGTCTGCCGCTGGAATCTCTTCACTTTGTCAAAGGGCACCACAAACACCAGCGCCGCACGTCGCGGGTCCTCAGCCACGCTGTCCAGCAAACCGAGGCGGCCCAATACGTGAAGGAGCTCCGCGGCGTCCACGATGCGGGTGTCCGACACCGTGATTTGGAACAGGAGAAGCCGATTTTCCGGTCGCTTGGTCCACTCGACGATCATGTTTTGTGTCACCGTCGTGTCTGGTGCTGTTGTCACGATAGTCGGCAAGTAGAACGAGTCTATCGACTCGAAGCGCTTGGTAATGGGTTGGTGATACGGTCCGCCAGCGGCCATCGCGTACGTGACTCCGTCCAACTCCGCAGACATGTCGCCCGTGCCCATCAGGGGCATACACTCCACGCCCGTTGCTGCCGACGTCAACGGGCGAGGATGAAGGCAGCGGCCTTGACGAAGCGCTTGGTGTGTCTCGGCCTCAAAAAGCTGCCCATAGAGTGACCCCGCTTGTGGCACCCACTTCAGCCAGTCTCGAATATTGTATCTCTCCGAGATATTCAGACTCGCCAAGTGCGCTGCCAATCGCGCTTCCACGAAAGGAGATGCGAGTTGAGTCGACTTTCCGCCCTTGTTGTCGTCAAAGGGCTTGTAGTGGATGAGGCGATGGCGCGTTGGGCTGGCTTCGTTGCCCCAGATGAGCTCGCGCAGTTCCGTCACATTCGAGATTTGTGATATTGCTTCACAAAGTTCGTCCTCCTTGCCCTTGACGGCCTCAGGGTCCGGATGCAGACAGTAGTGGACCACGCCACCAAACGTATCGAACCTCTCGTCGATCACTTTGTCATCAAGCTGAAGACCAAGCACGCGCGCAGCCGTGTGGAGCTCCTCGCGTGTCCACAGTGGCATGTAGTGAGTGCGGTGGAGCTTACGGGTGATTCTGTACCAATTCTTGTTGGGTTTTGTAAACACCACGCAGGGGCCGCAACCCCGCACATATCCGGGCGGCCCACTGTGCAGCCAGAGCAGCGACTTCCCTGCTGCCTTTGCTCGTCGGTGAGCCCCACGCACATACAACACCAAATCTTCTTCGTCGTCTGGGAAGACTGGATCAGCCTGTTCACAGAGGAGAGCGACTCGCGTGGCTTTGTCCGGAACGTTAGCCACCGCGACGATCCACACGTCCGGGTGGCTCTTCATGTACTTTTCGGCAAAGTACGCGAAGAACACCGACTTGCCGATGCCTGTAGTGCGTCAATGGTGGCAGTGTTAGTCAAAATCAGAAGGGCAACAGCCTCAGCACTTTCATGATACTAGTACATAGCGACTCGCTTACCTGGTGTGCCCGTCACAGTGATACACCCTTTGCGGCCGCTATGCAGCAACCCTTCAATGATCTCGTAGTACTCGTCGTAGCACTCGCGCTCGTAGTAAACTGCGCCGCCTTCGCACTCATTCACGAACGGCACCGGTAAGAGCCGGCGCTTGCGCAGGTCGCCGGTGGCCGCAGAGTTCGCTCGGTCCGTCACCGCAGCCGTCGGCAGCGCGGTCGACTCGGTGGCACTGGAAGCGCCCTCTGTCTCCGTCATAATGGCTTCTGCGGCAGGGGGCGAGTCCACGCGTGGCTTTTTAGATGGTGATGGCTCGGTCATTTTCCGAATGAAAAAAATCGAGAAGTAAGAAGAAATGGAAAGACCACGTGGGAAAGGGTCGTTGCGGTGAGGTAAGAAGACCAGAAGAACACACATGCCAAAGGGATTGTAGGATCCTTGTTTGGCGTGTTTAATCCAGAAATGAACGACATGAACTGTGCTACTTGTGACTCCTACCAGTCGATGGCGTCCTTCTTCATCTCAGGGTCGGGATGTCGGCACAGCTTCACACACCGCCACATCTTCAATTTGTAATGTAGAGGCGCCTTTCGGCTTCAATGATCCGCCCACGGAGTGACGCCGCGTTGTCCTGCCACTCAACCCACCAGCGGATCTTTTCGCTTTCCACGACGTTCCAGCTCATCACTTGCTCCGCCAGCTTCTTCTCCACAAACTGAGACGCAAGTCGTGTCTTGTACTGTGTCGTAGATCCCTCCGTTGGCTCGTAGTGAAGCAGACGGCTCGTTTCAGCTCCAACCAGCAGTTGCTTCAGCCGTTGCGAGTCGAAGACCCACGAGACCTCCCTTTTGATAGCTTCAGTCGCGTTGATGGCTGCGGTCTCGTCCGGATGCAAGCAGTATCGAGCCACGCCGCCGAATATGCGAAAGCGCCTCTCGATTTCGTCCTCACTGAACCCAAAACCAAGCACACGCGTGGCCTCGTGGAGCTCTTGGCACGTCCACAGCGGCATGCAGTGGGTGCAATGGTAGTACTCGACGGCATGGAGCCATTTCGCATCCGGACTCGTAAACACCACCAAGGGGCCGTCGCCTCGCACATTTCCTGGTACTCCATCGTGCAGCCACAGTAGTGCCTTTCCTGCTGCATCAGCTCGAAGCTCAGCAGCTCGAACGAATGCTACGGGGGTTTCATGCTTCTCGCGATACACAGGTGTGTCCTGTTCACCGATAAGGGCGACAAGCGTGGTTTCGCCCGGAACGTCAGCCGCCGCGATGATCCACACGTCCGAGTGCCGTTTCAAGTACTCTTCCGCGAAGTACGCGTAGAACACTGACGTGCCAATGCCTAGAGTAGTCAATTCCAGCGTGAGGTCCGTCAGTAAAGACTACCGGAGATGCCAAATTTCGTGTTCCCACTGACCTGGTGTGCCCGTTACAGTGATGCACGTCTTGCCGCTCTGCAGCAGGCCCTCAATGATCTCGTAGTACTCCTTGTAGCACTCGCGTTCGTAGTAGAACGCACCGCCTCTATACGGATACACAAAAGGCAAGCTTGGAAGCGGAAGCTTGCGCGAGTTGTCGACGGCGGCCATCACCGTGCCACTGGCGTCTGCATCCATCTCCGTCAAAGCGTCAGGCGCAGTGAGCGTTGCCCCGAGTCGCGCTGGCAATGGCCCAGCCATTTCTGATGTGACGGGACGAAGGACAGGGGGTCGAAAGTGGGACGGGGGTTTCTCTAGAACCCCCTCGCTGCGTTTCCCGGAACTCTCACTACAATCAATCAATCAACCACCTCGTTGGACTGGAAGCAACCTACGGAGAACGACACGACGTAGCTTCGCCGACATCAGATTTCGCCATGGAGACGGACGAGCAACGCAAACGCGAGCTCCTGCAAGTGCCGTGCGAGTATCCGTTCGACTGTGGCCAGTACTACTACGAGCGCAAGTGCTACAGCGAGTGCTACGACTTGGTCACTAAGCAACTGGAGCAACGGAAGCCATGCGTGACGGTGACGGGCTCGCCAGGTGAGTGACAACTAATGCTATCATTCTGCTATGGTACCGAGAGCTGACGCCTTCTTTCTATCTCAGGCATTGGCAAGTCGGTGTTTTACGCGTACTTTGCGGATCGGTATTTGAAGACCCACGCCTATACCTGGATTATAGCCGTGGCCTACTCGCAGCAACGTCTCATCCGAGCCGCTGTGTTTGGCGAAAGTGTAATCCGCCCTCACCCGGACCGGTTTGAAGACTTGAAGGAGTTCGTTCTTGAGGCCGAGCGTCTCGCGAAGGCCTGTGGGAAAGCGGTGCTCGTCTTGTGCGATGGGCCACCGCCAGTTTGGACAACGCTTCCAACCGTGGTGTACACAAACCCCGATGAGAGGTGGCTGAAGGCCGTCGATAGGCTGGATTCCACCTACTACATGCCGTTGTGGACTCGTGAGGAGCTCTGTGAGGCAGCGCACGTGCTCGGTCTTCCTCTCGCAGAAGCCGAGATTGGCGAGCGGTTCGGTACGTTTGGTGGGGACGCTCGCTACTGTCTGCACCCGCAATCCAGTGCGGTGATCAGGGCAGAAGTCAACCTTAACAAGGTGATCCGAGGCGTCCTCACTCTGGACGAAATGGACGAGCTGCTCACAGGAAAGGAGTCATGTGAGCTGAGACATCGCCTGGTTCACTACACGCGGCGTGAAGACGACCCAGCGGAGGCGACGAGCGCGTTCGCATCTCCATTTGTAGAGAACACGCTGGTGGACCACGTGCTGAGCCTCGACGAGAAGGAACGAGTGGGTATCCGCAAATGGCTGCGCAGGTTCCCATTCGCTGCGAAGCTCCGTCAGCGTATCTACGAAGGTGAAACCCACGACGCGCTTTGCCGAAGCCGCGTGCTCGAGCCGAAGCCTTTGGACCCAGCGACTCCCACAGATATGGGCGAAGGTGTCCTCATCGACCCAACGAAACACTGGGAAGCCGAGTTTGAGGAACTGGAACCCTCGCTAGTCACCCGTGGACCGTACCACAAGCCGACGTCGACGACGTGGAACTCAGTCACCTCGTTTTACCTGCCCACCATGAGGATAAGCAACGACGATGACCGGATCGTAACTGCACAGGAAGTCGTAAACTGGAACTCATGGAGCCACAATCGGCTCTTGTTCTTGCAGGCGACAGTCGCGATGACCCACGCTGTAGACGCGACTGGCCTGATCCGCTTGCTGAACGGTCTCGGTCTGCTGGAGAGCGTGGCGAGAAACCCTCATCGCGCTGCGCTGGTGTTTATGGTGCCGCAGAAAAACTTGGACAAGTTCCGACGCCAGGTAATCACGCAGCCGACTGCCGAGAGTGTCAGCGTTGATGTTCAGGCCAACCGTCGCGGTGACTACGGCCGAGCGATGGCTGCGATCTCTCAGTACGTGTGCTCGTGGGGGGAGTAGACTGCGGCAGACAGTCTCGTCACGAGACTCACGTGGACGAACTGGCGACGTACGACCAAAGAGCCAGCAGCAGTGCTCCTGCGCCGAGTCTGCTTTCTGACAAGGCAAGGAATACAGTACGCTGACGATGGCACACTGCAGTTCCTCTCGCAATTCTCATCACGTCATGACGAGAATGGTGGCCTTACAGAAGCAGTGAATGAGTGAATGGGTGCATTTGAAGCTCTCTATTTTGTGTTAAGTCGAAATGGCAAGCTCCCGTGAACTTTTCGCTGGTTTCAGTGAGTCGGCATCACCAAAATCTACCACCGCGCTATAAAGTAGCTTCTCAAATCCAACGGCTTGAGCTCAACTTCGGGGATACTGTAAAAGAAACCGTCGCAGCTTTGGTATCAACAAGAACATGGTTGCCTAACGAAGATGGGAGGCGTGGACTCCAGTGGCTCAGCACTGAGTTACGAGCTGCGACCGTATTGAAGGAAGTGTCCCTCGTGGACGGACGGTGCGTGGGACTGCACCACCGGGCGCCTGGGTGCAGGTGTCACACGCGCACATAGCTATGCTAGTACAGTACAACGGTATTACCTGCTGTGCAGACAAGATCTCCGTTTATCGACAGGTTTTCAGCCGTCGAAACCAGCAATTTATACTTGATTTGTGTATTAGACCCACTTTATCCACTTTCGACCGCCACTTCCGCAGTGATCCTTCCTGCCTCGAAAGCGGGACGCCTTCAAGCTGAGCGTGCACCGCTGCCCAGCCTCCTAAGCATGGACCACCAGGCCACATTCTAGGCATTCTGTCTTTCACTCCATCCCCCTCACGACCATGTCCTCTGCTGTGTCTGCGCCGCGCACCACGGACCTCTCCGAGTCTTCGAGCCTCGCTCCTGGCGAGACCTGCTCCACTCTCGCCATCAGTCCTCCGGGGCTAGAGAAGTCCTGCCGCGCCTGGCGCTCGTGTCGTAGCCGTCTGCAGAAGACCGGGTGTGCGGTGAGCACCTCCAACCTCTGCGTGAGCCAGAGTGACCCGGCGTTTCGTGAGGGAAACGCCTTCAAGCTAAACGTCTGGCTGCGCAACGCCACGCTGTCCAACCTACAAGGACTGGCAGTCGACCAGAACTGGACGTTCCCAGCGATTGAAACATCGTACTGCGCCGTAGACGACGCGGTCTGTACGCAGTGCAAGCAGGCGTCGTTCTACACTCCCAGGCAGCGTTGCTGACAGTCGTTTCTGCGTGGGCCACGGCGGCTGTGTGTGCATCTTCAACTGCGAAATCGTGGGTGGATGCGCTCGCGTCGCAGGCCGACTGCGCTCCAGTCACGGAGCTGGTGGCGACCATTGACCCAGAGGCAGCGACCTGGCTGGCACAGCGCTCGGACATGACGGGCACGCTGCTGGCCGTGCTCATCGTGCCCATTTGCACGCTGCTGGTGCAGGCTGTGTGGAACAGTATCAGACAGCGACTCCGCGACGAGAACAACGCGAGCGAAAGCACTCTGCCTAGGCGCCTTGTAACCAGCGAACAAGTGGAGATTGAAGAAGTGGTATTGGAGGTTTCTAGTGAGAAGCAGCACGACCAAAAGTTCTCCAACGCCGAGTCTCTCGCGGGAGATGAGGGAAAGGACGCCACGCACGTTGCTCAGCCCTCAGCTCTTCGTCGAAGCCGACTACGCAGACAAGCCTGTAGACGTGGCTTCACCATGCCAAGTCCTCAGTACCGGTACTGATAAGCAGTCATTGCACTACTTACCACAGGACGAACATAGGCTTTGCACATTTATTTGGATTGATGGATACATGTGACGAGACGTAAAGAGAGAAGAGTGGAAACGTTGATGTATACTGTTCCTCCCTACCTGTCTATCTATTCGTCCGTCGTTCAAAAGCAGACTGTAAATTGACGTCGCGGCACTGCACGCTTTATCGGATCGGTGGAGGCTTCCCATTGGCGTTGGTAAAGCCTTTTTCAAAGGGAGGAGACCCTCGGACCCTCTGCCCTCCTGAGAGTAACGTTATGCAGAGTAGCTCCTGTCTAAAACATGGCCTCACATCGCTGGTCCTGCACTGCATACATTCAAACGAGCCTACCGTCGCTTACGCTTACGACACTGCAACACTGGATTCCTCCTCCGACTTGGTGAGAGATATCCGGCACAAAGGCCCCACTGCCACGTCAGCAGTCTATCCCATTCAGAAACAACCCACGCGCTGCAAAAGACCAACGAGTGGCTGGTCTTTTGACTCCATCAGGTTGCTGGTACCGTACTCTACTGTCTTCAGCCACTAAGGCTGGTGGCCAGCAGTCGGCAGTGGGTGTTCGTTGGGTTCGGAGATTCACTTCAACCTGTAAATAATTACTCCATATGTCATCAATTCTTCCCTATTTTACAATTCTACCCGCAAATGAGGGGTTCAATGTCACTACCCATCACTATCGCGGAGGAATCCAGCACCCAAATCCTGATTTTCCACGCGCCCCTGATTCGCACATAGAGTAGAGTAGATCCCTCACGTGGGTCGAAAGCGTACCTCACCGCGCTGCAGCTTCGCTCCCCTCCTCTTCTCCTCCCCTCTTCCCTCCTCTCTCCTTCCCCTCCTCTCGTCTGGCCTCATTCTGCGATCGGCAGCCTTCTTCCCCCACCAGCTTCCCCTCTCGTTCCTCCATCGCCTTCCTCCATGGCGATCCAGCTCTACCCGCGCTCGTCGCACGACGCCTTCCACGGCATGGCCATTACGTACCCGGCGGCCGTGGACCAGGCCGTGACGCAGATCCACGCGGCCTGCAAGGGCCTGGGCACGGACGAGCAGGCGCTCATCTCTGTGCTAGGCTCCAAGTCTCCGGAGACGCGCACGCTCATCGCGATCCGCTTCCAGGAGCTCCACCGCAAGCCGCTCCACGATTTGGTCAAGAGCGAGACCTCGGGCGACTTTGGACGCCTGCTGCGCATGCTGTCGACGCCTCTGCATGAGACCGAGGCGCAGCTTCTGCGTGACGCCACCAAGGGCGTCGGAACCAACGAGAACCAGGTCGTGCAGATCATCTCGGGCCGCACGAACGAAGAGATGGATATCCTCAAGAAGACCTACTTCCGTCTGTACAACAAGGATTTGGCCGTGACGCTGAGTTCGGAACTAGGCGGAGATCTGAAGAAGGTGGTCATGGCCATGCTGCAGTCACCTCAGATTCCGTTTAACCCGGCGTTCCACACGGCCGCCAAGGCCGAAGAAGAGGCGATTAAGCTGTACAAGGCCGGCCAGGGACGTCTGGGCACGAAAGAGGAAGAGTTCATTGGGATTTTGGTCGCGGCGCCGCCCGAGTTTCTCAAGCTCATGGACGCGGCGTATGTGAGAAAGTACAGCAACAACATCGCCAAGGCCGTGGACAAGGAGTTCAGCGGCGACGCCAAGAAGGCGCTGCAGTATCTGGGTACGTTTTGATGAGGTTATGGTTACTCTATGATGGATAGAGAGCTGACTGTGAATGCTGCTGCAGTCAAGGCCGTGATGGACCCGTTCCCGACGATCGCCGAGGTGTTTGAGCTCACGATGAAGGGCTTTGGCACGAACGAGACGGCGCTGAGCACGGCGCTGGTGCGATACCACTGCGTGCTGCCGCAGGTCAAGCAGGCCTACAAGGCCAAGTACGGCAAGGAGCTGCGCGACCGCATCCACGGCGAGATCAGCGGCGACTACCGAAAGCTCGCGCTTGAAGTGTACGACGCGCCGCAGGACCCACCGGCGTCAGCCAAGCCAGTGGGAGGTGCCCCTGCTGCAGGAGCTCCAGGAGCTGCTCCAGCGGGACAGGCGCCTGGTGCCTACGGTGCCGCTCCAGCTCCTGGTGCGTATGGTGCGGCTCCTGGTGCGCCAGCTCCAGGTTACCCTGCGCCTCACGGACAGGCGGCACCGGCGGGTTACCCTGCGCAGGCGGCGCCAGGATACCCTGCTCAGGCCGCGCCAGGTTACCCTCCACAGCAGGCGGCTCCGGCTCACGGCGCGCCGGGTTACCCTCCTCAGCAGGCTCCAGCGGGGTACCCTCCGCAGCAGGGATACCCTCCACAGCAGCAGCAGCCGTACGGCTACCCTCCTCAGGGACAGCCTGGTTACCCTCCACAGGGACAGCCTGGTTACCCACCACAGGGTCAGCCTGGATACCCACCGCAGCAGGGCTACCCGCCTCAGGGACAGCCAGGTTACCCGCCTCAGGCCGCACCAGGTTACCCTCCACAGGGCCAGTACCCTCCGCAGGGCCAGCTGTGGCGT
>JAADXE010000538.1:0-21983 GCA_023337545.1 Pythium coloratum | reverse complement strand
TGCTTGTCGAGCGCGTCAACGGAGCCGGTGAGCGATGCCATGGCGCAGAGCGCGGCAGCCATGCTCGCGTAGATGAAGGACACCATCGTTGAGGGAAGGAGGGGGCTGTCTCTGTGTGCTGTCTTCAAATGCACGCCACGTGTGGAGGGTTCCTGGCGGTGGTGATAATGCGAGTGATGGAGAGTCTGGTTGTTGGGAGTTTGCTTGCAGCTCTTCCAGGCGAAGAGCTCCAAACGCCAACTCCCCCAACCCAAACGCCATTGAAAGTCAGGAAACAGCTGGCCACACCCGGTGTGCAATTGCGACCGAGGTCCCTAGAGCCAGATGGCGCGAGCCTCTTCAATACCTGCAACCGATGATACAACGCACCAAAGCATACGCCTTTACAGGTATGTCGTTGTTTGGAATACCTGTAGGAATGCATACGAGGAACATTCGCCGAGTCAGCGAGTGCTGGCGCCATCAAAGGGAAAAAGATGCACGCCAGCAAAGTCAGCGAAGGCGTTTGGTCCCAGCGCAGACGCCTGGTCTTTCTTGGATGGGATTGAGCTCTGTATTCGCGTCCGCCACCCAGAGTACCCCATTCCACTGGAGGGGTACGGCCACTGCTCCCCACACTGTGAGGCACACATCCACTTGCTGTGTTTGCAGACGGTCTTCTACTCTGTGTTGGTGCTGTCACAACCGAACAGCAACTCCACCGAGGTTACACACGACCGATCACACGACCTACCACCAACTCCATGTGATCTGGAGCCACTTCGTATCTCTATCGTCAAATTGTGAAACACAAAAAAGAGCAAATATTACGAATCATGTGGTCCACCATAATTTGTCATCGTGATGTGGTCCACATCATTTGTGGTATTTGAGAGTGATGGTCTACCCACCCACCTCCTTCCGCGCGCTTTCCCTTTTGAACACCTCGGAACGCCGCGAATATCACGACGGAAAGCGGATCACCAGTGAATGGAACACCTTCGTCACGCCTCCATATCTACGTACACACGTCTCCCCACGCATCCATTCCACCACGAGCACGTAGTCACATCCTTCTAGTATGTCTCTGCTGCGTCGCCGGCCTCCTGGCGCATCACAGCCGTCATCGCAGTTCAAACCGTTCGTGCTTCCCCTCAAGAAACCCGCCGTCTCCGCGACTTCCTCCAAGGACAATGACGACGACCCACACGCCAGCGCCGCACGCAACAGACGCGCACTGCAGTCGGGCAGTGAGCTGGGCTCCATCAAGCGCCTGCCCATCCTGTCGTTCTTCCCGATGCCCACAGAAGAAGGCACGGAGCGGCTCAAGAGCCAATTCAAGTCGCCATGTGAAGCCAACCGCACGGGCGAGAGCGAGCGTCTTCTGCGCGTCAAGACGCTGGGAATGCGGCGGCGGTGGACGGGCGGCGCCATGCGGCCTATGGTCAAGCACGATCTGCCGCCCGTCCAGCTAGAGGACGTCGACGACGACCCGCTGGCCGATCTCGAGAACCAGCATCCAAACGCCGACATTGAAGAGCCTGCTAAGCCACCGCCCGCCCCAGACGCACCGCCGCCTCCACCACCACTCGTTCTGTGGCAAAGCGAAGAGAATCCTGAGCTACGCGTCGTGGTACCAGAGATCGTGGGCAAGTGGCTGCGTCCGCACCAGCGTGAAGGCGTCCAGTTCATGTTCGACTGTGTGACCAAAGTGAGGGGCTTCGACGGCGAAGGTTGCATCCTAGCCGACGACATGGGTCTGGGCAAGACGCTGCAGAGTATCACGCTCATGTACACGCTGTTCAAGACGTCGATGGTACAAGAAAAGACGCCGATCAGCCGCCGCGCGATCGTCGTGTGTCCGACGTCGCTGGTCAAGAACTGGGACGACGAGATCGTCAAGTGGCTCCATGGCCGCGTCAAGACCGTCGCGCTGTTCGAAGCCAACCGCGACACGGTGATCAAGGGCATCCGCCAGTTCATCGAAGGCAGCAGGCCGTCGTTGTCCGGGTCGCTGGCCGCCAACGCCGCCCAAGTGCTGATCATTTCCTACGAGACCTTCCGCATGCACGCACAACGCTTCCACGACGCGCCGTTTTGCTGTGATTTGCTCATCTGCGACGAAGCGCATCGCCTCAAAAACGCCAACTCGCAGATCAACAAGGCTTTGTCGGCGCTGGCCTGCAGGAAGCGCGTGCTGCTGTCCGGTACGCCCATGCAAAACGACCTGGAGGAGTTCTACGCGATGGTGGACTTCACGAACCCCAACATTTTGGGCACGCCCAGCGAGTTCCGCAAGCAGTACTTGGGTCCGATTCTCGTAGGCCGCGAGCCGGATTCGACCGACAAGGACCGACAAGTCGCACAGGCGTGTTCGGCGATGCTGTGTGAGATCGTGAACCAGTTCATTCTGCGTCGAGGCAACATCCTCAACGCCAAGCACTTGCCGCCCAAGCTCATGCAGGTCGTGTGCTGCCCGCTGTCGCCGCTGCAGGAGAAGCTCTACTCGCACTTTCTGCAGTCAAGTGCCTTCCGAGATATGATGCGCAAGGAGAGCGCGAACGTGTTGTCGTCCATCACGGCGTTGAAGAAGCTGTGCAACCACCCGCTGCTCATCTTCGACGAGTCTGGCAAGAGCACGACCAAGCTCGCAGGTTTTGAAGGCTGTTCACGGTTCTTCGCCGAGGCGACGCAGTCAAACGCCCCGACGAATGGAGGCTTTCGAGGACGGTCGGGCCACGACCGAACGTGTCATCCAGAGTGGTCGGGTAAGTTCCTGCTGCTCGACCGGCTCATGCAGGCAATGCGCAAGGGCACTACCGACCGTATCGTGATCGTCTCCAACTACACACAGACGCTGGACGTCGTTTCGTCATTATGCCGTGAGCGGCAGTTGCCGTTCGTGCGGCTCGACGGCACGACCTCGGCGAAGAAGCGCAAGAACCTCGTCGACACATTCAACGACCCGAAAACCAACTCGTTCGCCTTCCTGCTATCGAGTAAAGCCGGCGGCTGTGGTCTGAACTTGATTGGCGCCAACCGTCTCGTGCTTTTCGATCCGGATTGGAATCCAGCGACAGACAAGCAGGCGGCTGCGCGTGTATGGAGAGAAGGACAGAAGAAGATGTGCTACGTGTACCGCTTTTTGGCGACTGGTACGCTCGAGGAAAAGATCTTCCAGCGACAGCTCTCGAAAGAAGGTCTCCAGAACATCGTCGATGATAAGGAGGAGGTCAACTCGCTGTCGTCGAAAGATCTCAAGCGGTTGTTCGTGCTGCACAAGGACACCATGTCCGACACGCACGACCAACTCAAGTGTGACCGCTGCCAGTGGCGAAGTCCCGGTGAGAAGGATGCCTCGAGATTTGAAGAAGCCATCGACATCGACGATCTTGGTGGAGACGCAGAGGATGAGGCAGATAAGGATGTCGATGGTGAGCACTCGGATCCGTTGAGCGAGAAGACCGGCACCGACAAGCACTACCACCCACAGATCGGCATGCCACCGGAGGAGGATTTGAACAGTTGGGGCCACCACCGCTCTTACGCATCGGTTGATGACGTGATCATGCAGCAGGCGATCGCTGACATTCGAGAGGATCTGGTGAGTTTCGCGTTCAGTTGCCGCGTCGACTGGCAACTGCTGCAGGATTTCCATCTCGGCGAGAACGAAGACAAGGAAAACGAGCGAGAAGAAGAGCGCAAGAAGAAGCGCCAGCAGATCATCGCGGCTGCGAAGAAGCGGGTGAGCGATGAGGCCGCTGCCAAGACGAAAGGATCGAAGCAGAAGAAGGCCAAGCAGATCGAAGAGGACGATGAAGACGAGTTCGACGACGCCAACGATAGCGAGTCCGATGAGTTTGCATCGAGCGGCGGCGACGACGAGGACGAAGATGACGTGGTGGTGCTGCCAGTCAAGCGGAGCGCTCGTGTGCCACCGCCACGAGGGGACAAGTGGAGTCAAAAGTCGAACGACACTGTCGCCAACACGGAGAGCGAAGACGAGTCGGATGTGGAGATCGTCTCACCCATCAAAGTTCGTACGACGGCGTCCACGCTCGAGAAAGCGAGCAGCCCTCCCAAGCGGCCAGCGCCTGATGACGACGAAGCCATGGGCTCAGGTAGCAACAAGACTTCGAGCCAATCGAGTGCCAACTCGCAAACCAAGAAGGCGCGCATCGTGAGGATGGTGGACGACGATGGCGACGACGATGAAGACGAAGACTTCGTGTTCATCACCAAGTCATCACCAATGCTTCCACCGGCACCTGCAGCTCCAGTGGCTTCGAGACGCGAGACTTCAATCATCGATATGGACATGAAGGAGAGCGAGCCGCCCGAGAAGCCAGCGAGTGGCGTGGCGGACGGCTGGAGCTGCTCGCGATGCACGCTCGTGAATCCAGCGAAACACGATTTGTGCGCAGGCTGCGGACTTCGATTCCGTCGCTCGCGCCTCCAGACTCCGCGAGTCGTCGACGACTGGGACGACGACGACGACTTCGAGTAAGCAAGCGAGCAATGAGAGGAACGGTTCAGTCTATTATATCGAGGCATCCGTCTCACGGTTGTAGTAAGCAAATACAAACACAGGCACGCTCGCTCAAAGGCAGGGCGTCAAGTACTAGCTGTCGTCTGCGAAGTCGAGGGCTCGCGTGGGGGCGTCTACAGTAGTTCTCTAGTGGGTCTTCTGGTTGTCGAGCGCCGCCATGCGCTTGGCCTCGAGCTTGGCGATCACGGCGTCCTCGAGGCGGCGGATGTCGTCCATGGTGAGGCCGAACCAGTCGTCCGTGAGGCACTGCGCCTGGCGCAGCGTCGAGTGGAAGAGCTGGCGCTGCTGGTCGCGGATGATCTTCTCCACCTTGCCCTGCACGCCCCAGTAGTCGAAGTTGACGCGCACGGCCTTGTAACACGTCATGACCGGGTCCACCTTCTTCTGCCAGCCCTTGGCCAGCGGGCCACGACCCGTCTTCACTGACTTGTACTGTATCAAGCAACCACCAAAAATCGTGAGCTATCGCGTCCTATTCATTCGAAGAGACACAAGAGTGGACACGTACAGTGGCGGCGTCGTGGTCGTCCTTGATCTCCTGCTTGGGCAGCTTCTCGGCGATGTCAAGGCTGTGTGGAAAGGACGTCAGACAGTGTGGAGTTAGTGAGGGTAAATCAAAGAGGATGGTGGAAGAAAGACGGACAAACGTACACTTCGACCTTGCGCTGCTTGAGCTCGCTGCTGTTCATGCCGAGCGCGTTGTCCGTGTCGCCGCTGTCCGCCAAGTGCTTGGACTCGATGCAGATGTAGAACTTGTTCTTGGCCAGGTAGCCGTTCACGATCACGGTCACGCAGTGCGGGTACGAGTTCCACGCCTCCTCGATCAGCACCATGCTGTCCTCTGGGCAGCTACACACGCGCGCATACAGCTTCCTATCAGAACTGTGGAACGAGAGAGGCAGTGGAGGGGGATTATAACCATACGTACAAGGCGGAGACGACGCTCGGGATGTGGCTCTTGACGTAGTAGTGCTTGAGCGTGTACTGGCCCTTGTTGCGCGGCACGGTCCAGCCCGAGATCGCCGACACGCCCATCTATAATTCAATTCAAGTCAGTTTACGACGCCTTTCTCACACGTAGAGATCAACGAGACGTACGTGTCCGTCGGTGTTGTCGTACGGCTCGTTCTTGAGGATCTCGACGCCCTCGCCGTTGCCCGTCATCTTCTCGCTGGCATCCACGACCATGTAGAGCTGCGCGACCTGGAACTCGTCCACCGTCATGTGCAGCGGCACGCGGAACTCATGGATCAGCACCATCGTAGAAGGGAGGAGGACGAAGGTGGAGGTGGAGGAGGAGTCTTGCAGAGGGAGAAGAGCGCGACGAAGGTGGCAGCGCGTCGGGAAGTGACGCTAAGCAGGGAATGAGGACCCGCGACTCACGATGTGAGCTGCTCGCGGCTGTCAACTGGGGCTACTAATGAGGAGATACCAGATCCTGTATCAACGCATACGTGGTCTGAACCAGCGTGAACGCGACACTTCATGAGGATCATCAATTGCCTGTGTAAATACATACCCGGTGATAGTTATAATGAATGAGTTAGAAAGGGATGTGCGCCGTCGGGTGCGTAACACGTCGATTGTGGCAGAAGTGTCACGCCACACTGATCCAAGCACACGTGGAGCTCATCTGTCTCCGTGCTGGAGCCAATGCAGTTGTAAAATCCATAGAAAACCTGTTGTGTACGCAGCACAGCAGCAGACTGCCAACGCATCTCCACGCACAGTGAAGGGCGTCATGAAGCCTCTGGCTTCGCTGATGCGGGAGCTTCACGGAACCCATCAAGCGGGTTTAACAGGGCGGAGAATTGGCTTCACGCAACCTTCGCACGACATTCACCTGCGGTCTAAAATTCTGTCAATTTCTAAAGTACCCCAGTCTATGTAAGTAATTTATGGAAATAGATCCTACTCGGCGTCCTTTCGCGGCATCTCCATCCAGGAAAGGACAACAAAGGCAAGATGGACGCGGCGTCGCTTCCTCCTCCGCCGCCTCCAGCGGGAGACGACTGGGAGCTCGTGGCGGCGAATGAAGTCCACGTTGTGGATGCGCTCAAACAGGAAGGCAACGCGCTTTTCCAACGGCGCCAGCTTCTCGACGCCATCCAAGTGTACGCGCGTGCGCTGTCGCAACTGCCGCGCTGCTACGACCAGTTCACGCCTGCCGACCGCGAGACGCTCGTGGCTCTGGAGGTCGCTGTGCTTCTCAACCGCGCACTCGCGTACATTGAGCTCCAGGATGAGAAGCTGCTGCGGTACGCGGAGGAGGACTGTTCAGCGGCGCTGATGAAGCAGCCGCAGTGTGTCAAGGGCTTCTACAGACGTGCGCTGGCGCGCGAGCGGCTCGGCAACATCAAGGTGAGCGTCACCATAGGTACCTATTACCACAGCATCTAACGATTGATTTTGTAGGCAGCGCTGGCTGATGCTGAGCGTATGTACGAGCTGGAGCCGGCCAATCCGGTGGCTCACCAGTTACTGACGCGGCTCCAGGAGGCGTGGAGCAGCCAGACAACTCCAAAGTCTGTCGCTCAAGCGAGTGCGTTGGCAACTGCGTTACAGCAGCAATGCGCAATCAGCAAATCAGCGTCGCAGGCTGCGAGTGATGCGTCCAAGACGGCGAGTGCGGCGCTGGACGCGTGGCAGGCGCTGCAGGACGAAGAGCTCCGACTTCGTCAGGCCGTCAAGCAGTCCGGAGGGACGACGAAGAGCGTTGTTATTATCTCCAAGAAGAAAAAGGAGACGAGTGGAAATGGACCACAAGAGTCAATGAGAAGAGAAGGAGAGGTATGTGCCAAGACGGAGTCGCTGTGGGCGACGCTGGCCCAAGAGGAAGAGTCCACAGTCGCTGCCGTCTACAAGAAACGCCTGTACTAGTATCACAATCGTGGTTGATTTGCATGAACGGAGAACAGATAACACGACCACAACACCAACTGATATGCAAACGATGACTTTCTGTAACGTTACCTAAACATGCGAACTATCGGCCGCAGACCTTGTTTAGTACATGAAGTTGCGTTCCAGCTCGGCGTTGCTCACGTAGTGGCTGCCACCACCGCAGCGCCAGCCGCCGCCCACTTGCTTCCACTCAAAGCCAGCGGGACACTTGGCCAGACGCCGCAGCTTCTCCTGCGCAGCCTTGTACGCCTCCACTTTACGCTGGGCCTCTTCACGCTTCTTGCGGTCTTCTTCGTCCTGTAGATCTCGCAGTAGTTGCTTGTAGGCTTCTTTCGCTCGCTCGAGGTCCTCCCACACCGCGTCCGACACATCGACATCACGCATGGCGTCCTCCGATGAGTCTTCCTCACTGTCAGGCTCTGCTGGCTCGTCGTCTTCTGGGTCCTTCGTCGGCTCAGGGGTCTTCTCAACCGAGGAGCTCAACTCCAGCTCTTGACGCGGCGGCTCCGACGAGCTCACGCGGCCTTGCACTCGCTCAAATGGATTCACTTCTGGTCGCGCGAGAAGCTCGGCCTCGGGCGGTCGTCGGGCAGACAATAGTCGCTCGCTTGCAGCCTCCACGTCCGCCAAAGTGATCATTCGCTCCAGCTCCGGACGACCCACGACACGCTGGGCTCGACACTCCAACGCGCTCTTCCAAACCTTGTCCACATCACGACCATTACCGAAGCCCGGCATCGTCCGCAGCGTCTCGAACAACTCCTCGAGCTCCTCCGTCGCGTCGCCACTGAGTTGGTACTTCTCCTGAGCACTGCGCGACTGTAGGAATGCGATACAATCGCTGGCTTCCCAGTCGGGGAAGTCGAGGAACCGCGTGAATCGGCTCTTGAGACCCGCGTTGCGGTTGAGCATCGCGTCCATGTCGGCTGGATAGCCCGCCAGAATGATCACCATACCTGCGTACATCGGATCCGTCATGGCCGCCACCAGCGTCGTCATCGCTTCTTCGCCGTACATGCCCTTGCCCAGTTCGTACGCTTCGTCGATGAACAAAATCGCGCCGCGCGCTTGTCCGAGCTGCTCTTCGACCTTCTTCTTCGTCTGGCCGAGATACTCGCCAGTCAAGTTCAGCCCCGACGTTTCCACGACACGATCCGAGCCCAGCAGACCCATGTGATGCAAGATCTTGCCCATCGCCCGCGCGACCGTCGTCTTGCCCGTACCTGGCGACCCACGGAAGATGAAGTGGCCAATCTCCGGACGATCCTCGCCTTCCTCTTCCGCGACTTGGATGCGAGTACGCAGACGATGCAGCTCGTCCTTGATGTTGTCCATCCGGTACAGCTTGTCCAGCATCCGCAATGGGTCCTCCGGTTCCTTCTTCTCGACAGCGCCAGTCTCCTCCTCCTCATCGTCCTTCGACCGCTTCGACATCTCGTTCTCAATGTCCTCCAATTGCAATCGCATCTTGGTTTCACCTGCTTCGATCGGTCGCTTCGACGCGTTCGCCATCGCATTCTTCAGCAGCGTCTCCACTGCACCAGCGTTGCCGAAGTTTGCCTGACGACGCTGCATCGACAGCAACTTGACCACTTCCTGCTCCACTTCCAGCGGACAGTGAACGTTCTTGCGAGCACACGCCGTCGAGAAGATGGCGTACAGCTCGTGGTCATCGTAGTCGTCGAAGTAGAACGCGTACTCGATCGGGAATCGCCGCGCCAAGCCTGGGTTCTGCGTGCGCAGCATCTCGGCCATCTGCTGCTCGTAGCCGATGAGAATCACCGCAATGTCATCGTTATCTGAGCCCTGGGCCTTCTCCACAAGCACATCCAGAACCTGCTTGCCGTAGAGATTGTCATTGAGGTTATACGCCTCGTCGATGATCAACACCTTGCCCTTCGCGAGCTTCAGGATCTCGTTGGTCTTGGTCTGCGATTGGCCAACGTACTGACCGACGAAATCCCCCGCCGTCTTCGCGACGACCTCACCGTTCGACAAGAAGTCCAGGTGCTTGAGCAGCTTACCATACAGTTTGGCACACGTCGTCTTGCCCGTGCCCGGGTTGCCCAGGAAGAGGCGGTTCATCACGATCGACAGGGTCTCTTGGCCGTTCAGCTCACGCTCGTAGTTGGCGTCACACACCGAGATGATCTCCTTCACGCGTTGCTTGATGCGCTTCCAGCCAATCTTGCTTCCCAACTCGTTCATGAGACTACGCAGCTTCTCGTTCTTCGACGGCCGCTCTCCAATCACATCAATCGCTCGAATGTCAGTGACGCCATCGAAGTCTTCACGAGCCATGGCTTCTGCCGTCGCGTGCTCAAAGAGCTGCCGCACAGCGCGCGCGTTTCCGAATCCTTTGCGACCAGAGCCACGCGCGAGACGGCGACAGGCGATGGTCGACACCTTGTCCTCACATGTCCACTCTCGCTCCTTGAGCATGCCGTCCCAGATCACTCGCAAGTCGGCCTCGTCGAAATCGTCAAACACCACCTCCGTGAAGCGACTGCGAAAACCATCGTTGTACGCGTAGAGCTTCTGCTGGATGTCGTCCTCGTAGCCAGCGAGGATCATCGACAGATCGTGGCGATACTCCTCAGCAGCGAACAGCACCTCGGCGACGATCGGCTTTCCCTTTGGGTCCGACAACGGCTCGAGCTCGTACGCTTCATCGATAAACACGACGCCACCCATTGCTTTCTTCACCTGGTCTCGGAACTTGTCGGCGCCATTGTCCTTCAGTTCCTGCGCGCTACAGAGTAACGCGGAATTGACACGCCGCATACCCGAGTCGTGTAGGATGCGAGCAATCAACTTGGCCACGGTGGTCTTGCCTGTCCCCGGGTTTCCGACAAAGCAATAGTTCATCGCCATCGCGTTCTTCTTGCGCTGCGACGGCGTCATGCGCTGGAATGCAAGCGCACTCTTGAACATGCTGATCGCAAATCGCTTGACGCGCGCCAGACCCACCATCTTGAGCAGCTCGTCCATCGCCTCCGAAGACACATTCTGGTCCGCCTTCAGCTTCTGCCAGCGCTGCTCGACTGTCATCGCATCCTCGTCCGCTTTCGTGGTCGCATCCTTTTTGCCTCCCGCTGCCTTGCTCGCCACGAGTGCCTTCTCTGCTTGCGTGAGCCAGAGCTCCGCCGCCTCTGGATACAGCTCTTGGAAAAGCGCCAAACACTCAGGTGGCTGAACGCGCGGAGAGATTTCCGGATCCCTTCCAATAACGCGAGCAAACACGAGGAGAACGAGCGGGTGGCATACGCGGTTCAGCTGCTGCATGCGGCTCACGTAACTCTCCACCTTGGCGACAGCGTCCGACGAGTCAGGCTTGCGCACCTCCAGCAGCTCGAGCGCGGCAAATAGGTCGGCTTCAGCAAACGGTCGTTGCTCCGAGATCTTCTGCAAGAGGTTCAAACCGCTGAATGGACTGCCAGTCGCATCCTTCTTCTTCCCGGTCTTGCCGAATGCGCTACCGTGGCCACGCATGAACGTGACTTTGTCATGTAGCTGCTGCTCGACACTCTCCGGAAGACTGAACCCGCTGCCCACCAGAAGCTGCTTGCCCGACCACGGATACGACAAGCGAATGCTGTGGGCCCATCGATACGGCAGCGCCTCAAAGAGTTGCTTGCACTGTTTCTCTTGTGAGGACGACAGCCCACTGTGTTCACTGCTCGACACGTCACTCGATGCAGCTGAAGACACGGTTGACGACGCTGCCAACGACTTGTACGCGAGGAAGCGACTTGGTGGGGGCTGCAAAACCGACTTCATACTCTCGCCCAGTTCGCCGCCCATGCACTCGACCACCATTTTCCATTCGGAAGCGTTAACACGCGCCTCAGCCGTTGGGAACATCGCGTACGGCTCCCACACACGCAACAAGCCTGCTTCTGCCATGGACCCGTCGCGCTTCTTTGTGAAAAACGCACAGTCGTAGCCGAGTTCTTGCTGCTGCTTCTCGATCCATATCGAGTGCTTGCGTCCGTAGGACGACGTTGGCGCATCCGATGGATTGGCGTTCAGTCCCAACGAAAAGATCACTCCAAAAACCACACGTCGTGACGGAGGTGCGGTGTTCTGCTGCTTCTTCTTCTTCTTCCCGCCGCCGCCTCCCTCCACTGGGATCATTTGCAACGCGTTTTCTGCAGTCAGCGGGAAGGCCTCCACGTTCATCCAAGTCTTCGTGGACGCGAATTCGTTCCGTTCAAAACTCGTAGCGGGCTCTTTCACTTTCTTCTGAGGGTCGACGTCAGCGAACACGGGCACGTACACTGGCTGGAAAAGAGCTCGCGACCACACGTCTTCGTCTTGCTCAATCCAGTCCTTGAACCGCTCGAGCATTGCGAGTTGGCGGTGGTAAAACGCGATTTTGTCATCGTCACTCAACGTCGTGGTGGATGCAAACGATGGAAGGTTCATCACTGCTGCAGGCAGTCCGGCCGGAGGCCACGGAACACTGGCATCTGGAGTCGCCGAGCAAATCGCTTTCGTAGCTTCAATTGCTTCCATCAACTCGTCGAACGAGCAGCCCGGGCAAGCTGCTGGCTCGCCCTTGGTGCAAATAGCCACGTCGTACTCGTGCTTTCCTGTCGGACACTGCCAAGTGACCCGTGAGTCGCACTGAAGCACACCACTCTCCGCTGAGCAGAGCGCCTTGACAGTCTGGTGACACATGGCAGTATTCCAACACGGCTTGGCGACGGTTTCCTTGCAGCGCACAGAAGAAACGTCCACGTGACAAGTCACTTCTACCGTGTGGCCACACGCGAGCTCCTTCGTCGTAGGCACACGGCAAATTGGAGCTGTGGCTTCGCCTCGTAAGATCTTCATCGCTTGCTCACACGCAATGCGTACGTCATGTCCACACGTCGTGTCACGCCGCAGCAAAACTGTTTGCTTACATGGCTTCAGACTCGCCTGGATCGCTGACGAGGTTGGCGCAGACGGCGATGGAAGGCTCGTCGACATAACACCGGACGATAGCAGTAGTTGAACAGCTTCGTCACGCTCCGTCTGGGAGCCCGACCACGGCATCCACGACTGTAGCTTCTCGGTCAACGAGTTCGGGGCTTGAGACCAGGGTGTCCACGACTCAAGCTTCTCTTTCAACGAGCACGGCAGAACGCAATCGTGTCCACAGTCTGGACGCTTCACACAAACGGTCTCACCACACGGCAGGTTGGTGCTTCGAGCTTGGTGACACGACATCTCTTTCTCGTGACCACACTTGCGTCGCAGCGTGACCTTGGCCTGACACGCGATACCAAAACCGAAATTCTGGAAGCTCGACGTTCGGTCTTCTTCGTTCACGACCATCACCGGAGATGGAGGCGTTGAATTCGCTCCAAGCTGAGCAACACGTTCGCGCATTCTTGCTGCGTTCGCACAGGTCGTTTGGTGGACATGACCACACTCTGGGTTCAGGAAATCCACAGTCTCAGCGCACGGTGGCTTCGTCAATGCCATGTTGAAGGCCGCACTGCATTGGACTGAGGCTTCATGTCCGCAGAGGCGACGAAGCGTCACCATCTTCGTGCACGTGTGGTCGGCTGGACCGTACTCTGAGCCTTCGTCGACAATGCCGAAGCACGATACTGCCGCACCAGTCCAAGAATCCAGCGAGAGCTTTACTGGACAAGACAATGATGCTTCATGGCCGCAGCGCGGCAGCACACACTTGACCGTTTTTGTGCACACGTGCTTGCTGCGTCCGCTTGTGAAATCCGCTCGCAGATAACACTTGAGCTGCGTTGCATGGCCACAGAGGGGCACATACTCGACACTCTGGGTGCAGTGCGGTGCTTGGCGACCACCACCAGGTTGGTTCGCGTAGTAGTCCACGCATTTACAGTGGCGCTCGTGCTTGCACTCGGGGTAGATGAAAGGCGTCAGCGCCTTCTCCGTGCATCGAGGCCACGCAGTCGTCTTCTGAAGGATGTCGACTTCTTGGGCGCACGTAACCTTCTGGACATGCGTACAAGGAAGCTGCAAGTCGACTTGCTCGTCGCAACGATACATTCTCACTGCGTCGGCGATCGTGACACGCATCGTGGTCTTGCAGACGTCCGAGCACTTCAGTTGGCGCGGATGGCGTTCACACGGCGAGTCGGCAAGCACCTTGCAACTCGATGTGTGCTGGTCGATCGTGGCCCAATGACATCGCTTGCCACACACGTGGGTGCACGAGAGTGGCTCTTGACAGATCACTTGGCAGAACGAAAGCTGGAGGTCACTGGGTTTCTTGGCAAGGTGGACGCTTTCACGGTGCTGAGGACAACACAGAGGCAACGCATTGCCTAGGCGGGCTTCGGCAAAGGGTGGCCACACGGCATCCACAGCAGCCGAGCTGTCTGAGGGTGCAGGATCTTGCAGCATGTCGATCGTGGCTTGCCAGTGCGCTGGCGCAGACGCTGCGGCGTTCGTGAAGTACTCGATGTTGCCGACGACGTACATGCCGATGCGAGCACGGCTGAGAAGCACAATCATACGGTTCTGGAGCTTCACAAACGGCGTCTTCGACTTGCCGTCGATCACCAGCGACACAATCACGACGTCCGCCTCGTCACCTTGGAACCGATCCACTGTCGACAACGTACACGTCGGCTCATACCGGCCGTCTCGACCAAGCTTCCCCATGCCGAACTGCTTCGATGTAAGCTGACGACGCATGTGCATCAACTGGCCCTTGTACGGCGTCAAAATCGCAATCGAACTGCTCGGCACTCCACATTGCGTCAGGTACTTCGCGAGATGGCAGGCCATGTCCGCCTCAAGCGAGTTCATCTTCGACAAGCCCACACTTGCTCTCTCCTCACGGCCTTTGTGGGTCCAGAAGAAGAGGTGAGGAGCGACACCGAGCACCTCCCGCCCTTTGGAGGCTGCCAACTTGACTCTGTCCCCTGAAAAGTTGAAAGTCTTCCGACTCAAAGCAGACGACTGGATTGTTTTGGTCAGACAGACCTCATGGTCCTCGATCTCCGTGATGCCCGCGTAAAACTCGCGCGTCAGGTCCGCAATATTCTTGCGCATGCGCCGCTGAATCGACAGCACTGATGACGGGACTTCGTGGCCGGCTGGAGCGCGAATGAGCCGCTCGAACATCGAGATGTTGATCTTGTTGATGCGCTCAAAGTCGAACTTCGAGTTGACCGAAGGCTGGAGCTGCAAATGATCACCTATCATCTCCAACTTACACGTTGTCGACCCAAGACACGCGAACAACAACGGTTCCAGCACTTCTGATGCCTCTTCGACCAGAATCGCAAACGGCTTGGTCGCGCGAATGGCTTCCAGACGAGTCACGCAGCCCGTGATGGTGCCTCCGATCACAGCACGGCCTTCATACATCTTCGTTCGCGCTCGCTTCTGCTCGTCGAACAAGTTGCGCTTGGTCTCGTTGAACGTTGCGTGGATCGCGCGGAGAACGGTGTGGGCGATCGGATCCCACTGACGGAGAAGAGCTCGAATAACGTGCCACCGGTGCTGCAGAGTCATATCCCAGTGCCACTGGCTTACTTCGAGCACGTTATAACCTGCGCCTTCGTCCTCGTCGCCATCGTCTCCTTGAACTTGATCGTCGTCCTTGTTGAACTCGAACTCGTCTTCATCCGCGGCTCCACTGTCGACTTCGTCGACATCACGCAAGTGCTGAATGTGGTCTGGTTCATCGTAGTCGTCTTCATCCATGGGTAGCGAGTAGTCAATGGCACAATCGACAAACTCCTCAGAACCTGTCGATGCCGCATCATCGTCCGGCACCACGTCAACGTTCTCCTCCTTGTTCTCTTCGTCTTCGTTCACTGAGCTCGCAATCTTTGGCTCTGGCACGGCACTACGAGCAGCAGCTTCGCCACTTGGCTCGCCGTTCAATCCGGCTTCACGCTTGGATGGGCCTTCGAGTTTAGCCGTCTGAGCCTTCGTCTCCTCCACGACCCACGTAGCCACCGACTCCGTCTGCGGTGTTGGCATCTGAACGCGTCTGCCGACGTGACTCAAGCAAAAGACCGTCCCGGGCAACGGCTTTCCCTTGCATGGCTTGCCTTTGGAATTCGTTGCAGCGCACTTTGAAGCACTAAGCGACATCGACGCCTCTTGCAGCTTTCGTTGCTCCTCGGCAAATTCACGGTGTGAGTGGCAGTACGGGGAACTACGAGACACGGCGATATTCGGGCATGGTTTCCCCGAGCGAGTCAACGCACGGCAGTCTGGAAGAGCATGCTCAGCACAGTACGAGGAGTCTTGAGACGACGCCAGGTTTTCACACGGGAAATCGCCATTGGTCGCAAAGCAAAGCGGGTGCTTACTGCAAGTATTACGTGGTGGCGCATCGGTTGCCTTGCCCACGGCCACGTTCTCTTGAACGCAGACAAAGCACGCGTGGTCCTCACAGTACTTGAAACCTTCGCGAAACACAGACGACTCGCAATCGTCAGCCACACACAAGTGCGCTGCGCAGTAGCCATAGACCAGCTCAACGGCCAGATCACATCGCGTCTCCCACTCGGAAGCATCGTCAACCACCACAAAGTGGCATCGATGCCGCGAGCAGTACACGGTTTCTTCACTGTCCACGAGCTTCGAGCATTCTTCTTCCTCGTACGCACACCCTGGTAGCGGGACAAATCCACTCATCCACTTGTAGAAGATCTCTGCAGGGTCCATCTGATCGTCGTAGTGGCGGATTCCTTCATACAGCGCCTTGATATCTTCGTGTTTGAGCACCGCTGGCTTTGCCACGTTCAACTTCGCAACATTGACGAGCTTCGCGTTTTCTTCGTCGTTTTGCGCCGTGGTCCCAGATACACTTGCTCCTTCACCACTGCTGGCTTCGTCGCCGTCAGCACCTTGTGTGGACGAAAGTTGAGTGAAAGCCAAGATGGTTGCTGTGGCCGTGGCCAGCCCGCTCGCTGCACTTGCCAACACCTTGACGCTATCGCGTTGGGCTTGTACGTCACTGTTGTCATCACCGCTGATCAAGACCTGCGCTTCGTGGATCACTCCAAACGAGTTCCGAAAGTTGCGAATCGTGGAGCCGAGCTTGTGCAAATGATCGAGCTCCTTCGTCAACTTGGCGACCTCCGGCGCGGTCGCGACGACGTTCGATTCCTGGTACTGGATCAGCTTTGGCTCTGAGCAGCCACCGCCCAGTCGCACCAGCGGAGACTTGCCGTAGAAGCGATTCTGCACTATGGGCTCTTTGGTGACCAAATCCACGAGAAACTCGTCGATGGCGTGGTTTTTGTACGACAAAACCAGGATCGGAGGTTCACCCACCGACGGGTTCACGCGCATCCACTGCTTGCGGATGATCAGCAGCGCGCGTACAATCACGACGCCCAGATACGACTTGCCGGTGCCTGGTGGTCCTTGGGTGCAGTGAACTGGGTGGCGCAGCGCATCGATAAAGCTGACGAGTTGGCCACGATCCAATGTTGCCTGCGTGACAAGTGAGACAAGATCCTTTCGCAAGAAATCAGCGACTTGAGGGTCACGCCGGATTTGGACGATTGGGTCCAGCATGCTCTCCGCCACAAGTATTGAAATGAGCACTGGAATACTCGCCACGCGAACGGGACGAACAGGAGCGACGATGTCGTCGTGGTCTTCATCACTGTCGGAGCTATCCTCGTCCGACGAGTACGGAGCGGCTCGCGCGTCACCGTGTCCATCAGCATCATCGTCGCCAGCGTTGATCTCTCGAAGCCGCTTCAAATTCACGAGTGCTCCGAATTGGAACGGCATGGGCATTTCCTGCTGGCGCTCCAAGGCCTTCAACACTGGGATGAACTCTGGAACAAAAGTTTGACAGTCGATTATCGCAACGCTTGCGCCTTGCTCAAGTTCTCGGGAGAGCAGCGGATTGCCGGTCTCATCGACGGTGTACTCAAGCAGCTCAAGCGCCACGCGCCCACCTTCCCGTTCCCGGAACTCGTCTCGGGGCGCACCGTGCAGTGCCACCTTGGCCCAGTAGACCTCATCGCTGAGCTTGAGCGAGGCGCCGCGGCCAGAGAGAACCACAATCCCCACCAAGTTTGGAGACGCCAGTCGCCGCGTGGTCTTCCAGTGGATCTGCATCTGCGGAGGGCGCCGCGAAGACACATCGGTCAGATACATCTTGCCGTCGTAGCGCAGCGAGCGCACAGACGCGTCGTAAATATGTGTCGATGCGTAGCTGGATGCTGGACCGCGGAGCTTCTGCTGTCTGTCCGACGCACAGGCTTTGCAAAATCCGATGTGGTGCTGCCGGTTCGCGCACACAAACTCCACCAGGCGACCACAGCCACTGGTACGGCACTGGTAGTCGGCGTATCCACGCGCTTGCATCGGCCAAAGTGGCTGGTCACACGGCCTGCCATTCATCTGCAGCGTACAGTGCGGTAGAAGCGCGTTGTGGCCATCCACGAATGTCATACCCGTCCACAGCTTGGTCGTCGTCTCGAAGTATTCTTCTGGCGAGTCGTACACACCTTCGCCACGACCTCCAGGCACCTTCATCTGCGGCAACTTCAACGCCTGGAAGTTGTTCCAATCCGAGAGCCACGCCACGGTTGGGCGCTTCCATGAGACTAGGGCTTCCGCAGCCATTTCATCCGTATCGTTCTCGGTCGTATTATCTTCTGACTCACGAGAAACGCGAATCGTCCACGGCTTATCGAGCTCAGTAAACAGTAGTCCAACACGCTCACGGGCCTTCCGGTGAGTCGCGTGGCGGGACTCCAAAAGCTGTTCCGCATCCGCAAGCATATCCGTGAATGCATTGAAAACGTCGCCCCGGGCTTCACGCCACGTGAACTTCGTGAGCCGCTTGAACACCTCTTCCACGACTTCAACCGCTCGCAGCTTGGCATCTTCGACCGTCATACCCGAGCCAAACGCGTTGTTGGCGTCACTTGCGTCACGCAAGAACGCAGCCACCACATTAGTCACATCGCCAAGCCGTGGCGGCGGGATGTTCGCCGATGACGGCAGTCTCGCCAACGTCTCCAGCAGCGTCTTCATGGTCGTCCCGTCGAGCGTCGCCGCTTGGCGCCATGATGCCGTCCACATTGCTTCTCCGTCTGCCACAGCAGCAGCCAGCTTCGCGGTCGGACACGATCGCAAATTCGCGATGAAGCGGGTGCACGACGACGTTCCGATCGCGCTATACGACGAAGCCGTACCCGCATTGAACGTTACAGGCCGAGACGAACCGTCACCGTGTCCACCGCCATGGCCGTGACCAGAGCCTCCACCGTAACCATGGCCACTGTTGTATCCGTTCCCGCCGGGGGAAGCACCGCGTCCTCCGCCTCCAAAGCGACCACCACCTCCGCCGTAGCGTCCACCTCCACCTCCACCGCCTCCTCTTCCTTGACCTTGCCCTTGACCTTGTCCTTGTCCTTGTGCTCGTCCTCGTCCTCCACGGCCTTGTGCTTGCCCGTTGAAGCGGCCGCCTCCTCCTCCGCGTGCATGGTTACCACCACCACCACCGCGACCGCCATTGCCGCCGCCAGCGCGTCCTCCGCCGCGGCCGTTGTTCGCCATCTTCCTTCCTTCGTCGCCTTCTTCTTCTCCGTCTTCCTAAATGGGAACTGGGCGTCGAGTTCGTTTTGTTGGTGGGAGGAGGTTTGATGGAGGGATGGGAGGGAAAATATCCTCAGGATACGACTTCAACTTCTCTGACCTCTCAGATATTGTACGCAGCGGTTCCCGTCGCACCACTCGGCAGTCCACGTTGAGGATTGACCTTCGAAATCGAATGGTTCGACGGGAAGGGGATTTCGGGCGGCCCGCGTCAGCGACGGTGAACCACACTCACACACACAAGTGAGGGAGTGACGCGCATGGTCATCGTCTCAACATTGCGCGATGGTGTCGGGTCTTCGGACTAACGCACCACTGTAGAGAGGCCTGCCGATGGTGAAGCGTAGCCATACAGAGACCACAGGTTTACGCGCTCTGAAGTGTCGATTCTTCGGCTTCGCTTGACAAGAATCGCTTGACATGGTGGTTTCGTAATTTACGTAAATTATTCGTTCATTTTTGTTATCACTTCGTCTAAGTACGATTCGAATGCAAACAACTTTTTTGCCCAGAAACAACAGCACCCAGCGAGAACATGGACGGATCCAGCTTGATGAGCGCCGCTGCGATCGCCAACCACGTGACCGCGGACAGCGCAAGCCACCAGGAAGGACTGCTGGTTCTTGTGGTCGATACGAACCCGCAGCAGTGGTTCCCGAACTCGAAGCTGCAGAACGCGCAGGGCCAGAGTTTCCAGCAGCTCATTTCCAGCGCGCTGGTGTTTGTGAACTCGTATTTATTGCTGCACCGCAACAAGCGCATCGTGATCATCGCAGCCCATGCAGGACGCAGTGAGATGCTGTTCCCAGATCCAGACCAGCTTGATACTAGCGGCCGTGCCGAGCAGTCCCTCAAGGTTAACAGTCGCGTGATGGAGAAGCTGCAGGCGCTGAGCGAAGCGCCGCTGGACCCAGCCAAACCAAACGCCACGGCGATCGCTGCGTCCATCTCCAGAGCGCTATGCTGTAAGTCTGCGTCATGACACGTCGAAATGCTGTGGAAAACTGATGGATCCGTGCATTATTCTAGTTATCAACCGAGCTATCAACGAGCAGAAGGATGTCCACCCACGTATCCTCGTCATCCAGAAGTCCCCCGACGTTTCCGAGCACTACATCGCCATCATGAACGGCATCTTCTCCGCTCAGAAGAAGAGTGTCGCTGTCGATGCCTGCATTCTGTCGCGTGACCACTCGCCGTTCATGCAGCAGGCGGCGTACTTGACCGGCGGCATCTACTACAAGCCAAACGACCCGAACGCCATGCTGCAGTACCTCATCTCGATCTACCTCCCAGAACCAAGCATGCGCAAGCTACTGAAGCTGCCGACGCAGGACTCGGTCGACTTCCGAGCGATGTGCTTCTGCCACCAGAAAGTCATCTCCACGGCGTTCGTTTGCCCCGTGTGTCTTTCGCTTTTCTGCGAGTTCAAGCCGATCTGCTCCACGTGCGGCATCCGCAGTCGTATCCAACCGACCAAGAAGATGCCACCGAAGAAGCGCACGAAGCCATCCACATAATTGCTCTAGCCAGGCGCATGATAAGCCTCCGAAATCGAAAACTTAACTAACTACACATCCAGCATTTGCTGCATGGTCGTCACTTCCTCCAGCAACATCAGTCTAGAATCGCAAGAGTGACACTCAACATTTCAGCCAATAGATCGTGATTAGGTCATTTTTCAACCAATAAAAGTGCGTATTGTTGATGATGGGACTATGTTGGTTGATGTATCGAAGCTCTGATGGGGCAAACACCAAACAGACTCGGCATCTGGGCCATCACACCAAAAGCGCACTCGGCAGACACAGCACGACGACGACGAATATGAGCAGGTTCGGACAACTCTGTCCACTGTAAATGCAGACCTATACATTGCCAAGCTGACGTGGATGAATGCTCTTTGCAGAAAGAGCGTTAGCGAGGTCTTCCAGGCCACCAAGGCGGCCAACCGTCCAGCCTTCGTCACCTTCACGGCCTGCGGCTTCAAGGACAAGGAGGACACCGTCGAGATTCTGCTGGCGCTTGAGCGTGGTGGCGCTGATGTTATCGAGGTTTGTTCTGTGTGCAATATACGATTTCTGTGGGCCTCGTACTCACTCTGTGAACTGTGTTGCGAATAGCTTGGCGTCCCGTACTCGGACCCACAGGCTGATGGCCCAACCATTCAGAAGGCGCACCAGCGTGGTGTGGACCAGGGCATCACGCTCCACGACGTGCTCGCGACTGTTAAGGAGGCACGTGAGAAGGGCCTTGTCACGCCAGTCGTGCTCATGGGCTACTACAACAACTTCCTCCAGTACGGCGAGAGCAAGATCTGCGTGGACTCGAAGGCGAACGGCGTCGATGGCTTCATCGTCGTCGACCTGCCTCCAGAGGCTGCGTCGTTCTTCAGCGGCGAGGCCAAGAAGCTCGGCCTCGCGTACATTCCTCTGGTCTCGCCAACGACGACCGAGGAGCGTATGTCGCTCATCGGCTCGGTCGCCAGCGGCTTCGTGTACTGCGTGAGTCTGACGGGCGTCACTGGCGCGCGTACGGAGCTGCCGCCAAACCTCGATGTGTTCATGGCCAAGAGTGAGTCCCCTGTTGCGTTTCGTCCAGCAACCATCGCTTGTCTAACAGTCGCTTGTCCTCTGTAGTCCGCAAGCACATCTCGCACCCGCTCGCGCTTGGCTTTGGTCTCTCGAGCCGCCAGCACTTCATCCAGGCCGGCGCATTTGCCGACGGTGTCGTCATGGGCTCGAGTATCATCAAGGTCATCGAGGCTGCGCCTGCCGACACGACCTCGCGCGCCGCTGCCGTCGAGAAGTTCTGCAAGAGCATCGTCACCGACGCCTAGACCGTAGCATTAGATACAGGAACCACCGCTCGTGGCATACACTAGCGGAATGCATCTACAGAATGCACCAGCGAATGAGAAACATGGTGAAGTTCACAATCAAGCTCCACTTGCGTTTGCTTTTCACTTGGTTTCAGTATG
>JAADXE010000537.1:0-21989 GCA_023337545.1 Pythium coloratum | reverse complement strand
ATGGAATGAAACCGTGTGAGTGATGGACAACAGCTCCGTGTGGCTACACTTAGCAGCTGCGCATTCACTTCGTTACCACTTCTCATTCGATTTTTATGCGCAATAATTCCACTGTACGCGCACACCACACAGCTTAGAGTTGGAATTCACCTCAGTCACGTCAACGTTCTATTTCTCTCATCGGAGCTGCTCTTACCCTCTCCCGCAGTATGATAGTGGCGATGTGTTGTGGAAAGAGATTATGGGTTGGTCTGTTCTGGATGGAAGGTCCTCACACGTTGATGTAGGCACAGTTGGGATTCGGTTCCTTCTTTTCACACGTCGCACATTTGGAGGTGTCCCTTGAAGATCAGTGCAAATGCACACGTCGCAGATTTTGGATGTCAAGAGGTTTTCTATATTATAGATATTCGATTCCATAGGTTATCGTTCTTTGAAACTACGCCTCCCCCGTCGGAAGGCGGGCAAGCAATTACGGCCTTTTGAACCGAGGGGCGAGTTGCAACCGTGCCACAGCGACCTTCCACTTGGGTGCACCACGCCATTTACCCTTGCAATACGATCGTAGCCCGTGTAAATACATGTTTCTGGGTTAGTGAAATGTATGCGGTTTAACAGGCTGTACCCAAACTCCTGCAGTATCGGGTCTTTGATGCGGAAACAGAGGTTTCCTTTCGCCCAGGTCTCTTCTTGGTTTCCTTGGCGCAAGATCAAGATCGGCGATCACCTGCGAAGGACCATGAGCACCAAGGGCGCGCCGAAGAAGCTCAAGCGCAAGTCGCTGGCGGAGGACTATGGCGGGTCCATTGGAGAGGAACTTCTTGAGTATATGGAGGAGGAGGAGAACCGCGAGGGCGTGGCGTCCATGGACAGCGTGGGCGCGTCCAGCAACCTCTCGCGCCGCATCCAGAACCGCCTGCTGAAGCTCAACGAAGTGGCGCAGAGCGCATCGGGCGAGGACAGCGCCAGCTACTTCGACTTCTCCACGCTCAGTATGAAGAAGGACCACGAGTCGCGGCCCGTGTGGGTCTGCCCCAACGGCCGCATCTTCCTGGAGGCGTTCTCACCCATCTACAAGCAGGCGTACGACTTCCTGGTCGCCATTTCCGAGCCCGTGTCGCGTCCCGAGTTTCTCCACGAGTACAAGCTCACGCCGTACTCGCTGTACGCTGCCGTGTCCGTGTCCATTGAGACCGACAGTATCATCAAGGTGCTCGAGCGACTGTCGAAGAACCACCTCCCAGAGGTCATCGTGAACTTTATCAAGGACTGTACGCTCAGCTACGGCAAGGCCAAGCTCGTGCTGCACCACAACGAGTACTACGTGGAGAGTCTGTATCCAGAGGTGCTGCGGAAGCTGCTGGAACACGAACACATCCGTGCTGCGCGTGCCAAGGACGTTCCTGACGCTACGACGGACCCAGCGACTGGTGCACCCACCGCCCCGGGTGCGGGCGAGAACGAGTTCATCCAGCAAGATGTCTCGGCAGAAGACCAAGCCAATATGCAGTACCAGAAGCTGCTGAACGAAGACTACGATGTGAGCGAGGAGCATGTGCAGCCACAGGGAGGCGGGTCACTCAACGTCCAGAAGACGGTCCGCACAGTGTCGTTCAAGATCCGCAAGACCATGGTCGAACAGGTCAAGCGCGCGTGTCTGGACATTGACTACCCGCTCATGGAGGAGTACGACTTCCGCAACGACAAAACGATCCCCGACATTGAGATGGATCTCAAGCCCACGACGCGCATCCGAGAGTACCAGGAGAAGTCGCTGAGTAAGATGTTTGGTAACGGCCGTGCGCGTTCGGGCATCATCGTGCTTCCGTGTGGTGCCGGTAAGACCCTGACTGGTGTGACTGCTGCCTCGACGATCAAGAAGTCGTGTCTGTGTCTGTGCACGTCGGCTGTGTCCGTGGAGCAGTGGACGGCGCAGTTCAAGATGTGGACCAACATCCCAGAGAAGAAGATCGCGCGTTTCACGTCGGTGGCAAAAGATTTCATCGATCCGGAATCGGGTGTGATCGTGACGACATACACGATGGTGGCGTTCGGCGGCAAGCGTGCGAGAGCGTCCGAAGAAGTCATGCAGCTCATCCAGAGCCGAGAGTGGGGGTGCATCTTGCTGGATGAAGTCCACGTCGTGCCAGCCAAGATGTTCCGCAAGGTCATTGGTTCGATCGCGTGCCACTGCAAACTCGGTCTCACGGCGACGCTCGTGCGTGAAGACGATTTGATCGGCGATCTGAACTTCCTCATTGGTCCCAAGCTCTACGAAGCCAACTGGATGGATCTCACACAGAGTGGGTTCTTGGCGAACGTGTCGTGTGTCGAAGTTTGGTGCCCCATGACCGCCGAGTTCTACCGCGAGTACTTGCGTGAGACCAAGAACGCCCGCAAGCGAGCGCTGCTGTACGTGGCCAACCCGAACAAGTTCACAGCGGCCGAGTTCCTGATCCAGTACCACGAGAAGCGCGGCGACAAGATCTTGCTGTTCTCGGACGACGTGTTTGCGCTGCGTTTGTACGCGACCAAGCTCAACAAGGGTTACATCTACGGCGGTACGGGCGAGCGAGAGCGCATGCGTCTGCTGCAGTCGTTCCGAAACTCGCCGCTCGTGAACGTCATTTGTATCTCCAAGGTCGGCGACACGTCCATCGACTTGCCAGAGGCCAACGTAATCATCCAGGTGTCGTCCCACTTTGGCTCGCGTCGCCAAGAAGCTCAGCGTCTCGGTCGCATTCTGCGTCCGAAAGCCAATGCCACGGGCGGCTTCAACGCGTTCTTTTACACGCTCATTTCCACGGACACGAACGAGATGTACTACTCGAACAAGCGTCAGCAGTACCTCGTGGACCAGGGCTACACATTCAAGGTCGTGACGGATCTCTACGACAAGGAGACGTTCAAGGGCGTGTTCACGCGAAAAGAAGACCAGCGGCAACTGCTGAACGAAGTGCTGAGCGCCGACGTCGAGAGCGCCGCCAAGGACGAGAACGCCGCGATCCGCGACGACGAGGACCTCTCGCGTCTCGAACTCGGACGCAAGAAGAAAAAGAGCTCTTCGCTGGGAGCGCTGTCCGGTGCGGACGGCACCAAGTACATGGAGTACTCGGCCGGCCACGGCGCCAAGCAGCGCCACAATCTCTTCCGCGAGCGCTACCGCTAGTCTTAGGCTAATTAGCTTGTAGGAGTCACTGCGACGCCATGCCTGGGACACTTGGCATTTGCATCTGCATTTGCATTCGCATGGCATGGTGCCGTGTGTTCATACAGTCGTACGGAATGCTTCCCCAATCCATCGAACGCCTGTGTTGGAGTCAGTGCAATCCGCGTCTTGTTCAGATTGCACAGCAGATCGCATCCACGGACGACGTCGTACAGTATCCTACTGTACTGTACATGAGGCATGCTGTGTGTGTGTGCCTGTGTGCTTGTGCTGCCGATCCACTGGCATCGTTGAACCGCCAGTGTGGCCCCCGTCGCCAAAGGGTCGCGTTCTCCATTGCATCATCTCGGTTCTGAAACTCAACGACATGGAGAGTTCTGAAAGTGCGTCCATCTGGATCCGTTCGGCGTCCAGAGACTCTGGACCGGAGTCCAGACTCTGAACTGGACTTGTTGCCCGACTTCTGACAGAGTTCAGTCTTCCTGCCCTAGCCCTTGTTAGTCTTGCTGGGCAATCCTGCTGGATCGACTCAAAGATCAGGATTCCCAGCTGGTGGCCGATTTGCCCTCCAGTCACATCCTGCAAAAGCATAGAGAGACCGAGTCTGGCGTTCGGTTCGGGTTGGCGGACGACGCTCAACCGAGGAAGCCCATCGCCGTGCTCCGTCACAACCATCCTCTCCTCTCCTCTCCTCTCCTCTCCCCTCCCCTTCCCTCCGTCCTCCTCTCCTTTCCCCTCGTCCGCTCCGCTAATCCGGAGCTCCTGGGATTCCAGCAGCTCTATTAGCGTCTCGGCTTCCGCATTCCTCCAGCGTCGTCCTCATGCCGGCGCCATTAGCACCAGCGCGGCGCCGCCTCCTGAATATGCGGCGATCCACATTGCTACCGACGCTTTTGCTGCTAGTGTACGCATCGGCCGCGAGTGCCGTCGAGATCTGTAACCAGGTGACGACGTGTCGTCGCAACGGCGGCGCAGACTGCGACCGTAGCAAGGAAACGTGTCCGCCGTGCATCTACACGCTGCAGGACAAGTTCACTTGCTGGGAGAAGGACAACGTCACCAACACGTGTCCATTCACGGGCGTCAAGTACGATTGCTGTGAGTTTCTCTCTTAGTCCCCATTGCGCTGCCTTGCTCCATGAGAACGTCTGACTGACATGGCGTCGTTGTCTGTGAACTCAGCGTCTGTATGGGCATCAACCTCCGGATCCATGAACTCCCCCTCCTCTAACGGTACAACGACGTCGGGCTCTGCTGCGACGACGGCGAAGACGCCTATTGTCACGTACGCGGCCATCGGCGGCGGCGTGCTTCTCCTCGTCGTCATCCTCATCTTCTTCCTCCTTCGTCGACGTCGCCGCGGTCGCAACATGCCCAAGTTCGTCATGAACGACTCGCCTCCGACGGCGTTCAACACCAAGCGGGGCGCCAAGGCCGCCACCGCCAACACGCCCTACGCCAACGTCCTGGAGACGTCCAAGGGCGGCGCTCAGCCGTACAACTACCAGCGCAAGATGTCCGACCCCGCACTGCTCGAGTCGTCGGCCGTGCGCGCCGCGCCGTCCAACTACTCCGGCAACACGGCATCCGACTCGCTGGACGGCATGCTCGTGGACAACACGCCGCCGACGGCCGTGCTGGGAGACCCGATCCACCGCACGCGCAGCAAGCGCGCGCTGAGCAAGGGCTTCAGCCGCCTCAATTCGGGCGGCAGCCGACGAGAAAGCGCCAAGTTTGCCGAGAAAATCGACCTCGCGGCGCGATACACCAACAGTAACAACCTCCTGGGCGAGTACCTCAAGACCAAGCAGGAGATGAAGTTCGACACGGACGCCGTGACGGACTACGGCAGCGACACGATGAGTCTCGACCGGTTCTCCGTCGGGTCCGGGTCCACAATAGCCGGCGGTGGTGGCGCGCGAGCCATGTCCATCACGGACTCGGAGTACAACGCCGAGCTCATGCGGTCGCGCACAGAGAGCGAGTGCTACAGTGAGATGTCGTACAACGACGAGAAGTACTCGTTCAGTGAAGAGGACCCCGAGTCGATGCTCAGCGCCAGCGTCGTGGGCAAGCCCAACAAGGAGATCGAGATCTGAGTGGACAAGCGTCCTCCGTTAGCAGCTAGTAGGAGAACAGTCTCCGTCGTCGTCCTCTGTCCAGTGCACGCGGCCCCTCGCGTGCTCCACGCCCACGGACGTGGCCATGTTCCAGTATTTTATAAGCACCGCGGCTCAGTCGAACGAGCCGACGGCAAGCTTCCATTTTTGATGAAGAATCTGTACAAAATGCCTTCAAATCACAACGACTTCAGTGCAAAGTGAGCTCGTTTTCTTCTTCATATAAACACACGCGACCACAGCTTGCTTCCTACCAGTCGTACTACGCTACGCCGTAGCACCACGCTCATTTACACTTCCTTACGGACCAAACGCGATCGCGTCGTCCGCTTGGAGCGAGCAGCGGCCTCGGCCTCGGCTTCCACGTCTGCGTCCTCTTCTCCGTCCTCTTCAGGATCCTCTGGCTGCGAGTCGTCGCTGTCCTTGCTGTCCTGGTCTCCTCGTGACGCCGAGGAGCTCTTTCGCTCCGTCTCCTGGGTCTCTCCAGCCTTTGCAGCACGCGGCTGCTGCTTGGCGTTTGCGTTCTGCTCCTCCGCTGCCTCCGCGATGCTCGCAGCCTGCGCGACCTCCATCAGCTCCAAGCCGCGAGACGCACCCGACTGCTGCTGTTGCTGCTGCTGTTGCTGTGGCTGGTGCTGAGGCTGAGCTGGCAGAGTGCCCATGCCGCTGGCCATGACCGACGCCGCACCGAAGCGGCGCATGCACTCCTCCGCGATAAAGTCCAGCACCTTCTGGTAGATCCGCGAGCGGAACTCCACGCGCTCGTGTCCTTCCAAGTACGACGGCAGCGGCACCACGATGCCGTCAAAGTCCTGCATGGCAGTCGGGTACGGCATCTGCGGCGCCTGCGGTCCGTTCGGCAGGATCACCACGCCACTGGGCAGGATCTCCGGCGCGCCCGACGACGACGCGTTCTGCGGCATGCCCATCTGCGACGCGCCGGCCACGTCGCCCCCGCCCATCGAGTGGAACTGCATCATGGGCGGCGTCATCGCGGACGACGCGACGATGCCGTTGCGGCCGAGCATGCCGTGGACGTCGTCCTGGCCATTGGCCGCGTTCGGACTCATGCGCATGGCCTTGGCGTACGGCGAGTAGCGCTGGCCACGCGCCGCCGCCGCCGCTGCGGCCGCCACGGCCATGGCGCCCGTGGGCGAGTCCTCCTTGGAGCCGCGCTTGTCCTTGCGCGCGTAGCGGTTCTTGGCGTCGAGCTTGCGCTGGTGCTCGTTCTGGCGGTGGCGGTGCTCGTCGCAGAGGTTGTGCGCCTGGCCCGAGGTCTTGAGCGCGCGCTCGTTGTTGCACTTGCCCGTCTTATACAGACACTTGCCGCGGAAGCCCGCGCGCTGCGTCGCGTCGTCCGTCATGTCGTCTACCGGGAGATGTCGTGACGCGCTTCAAATGGCCGCGCGCGAAAAGGTCTGATCCTGCCTGAGTTTCTCCGGCCGTGTGTCTGAGTGTCTGATTCGGGTGGAGCAGAAATCCCAAAGCGAGGAGAACAGCTCCACACGCCAGAACAGGAACACGAAAGCAGAGGAAGGAAAAAGGGGGAACATGACCCTTCGGTCAGCAAAGAAGAAAAGAAAACAATTTTTTTTAAAACGGGTAGTTTACGGGAAGGTAAAATACCACGCACGACAGAGCAGTAATTAGCCTAAGCTAGCTTCCACACGAGGCTAGTTGGACGCCTTGTGCTTGTGGACGCGGATGTGGACGACGAGCTTGGCTCGCTTCGACTCGTCGTCCGCCTCGTTTTCGCCGTCGTACTCGTCCTCTTCGTCGAATTCATCCTCGCCTTCATCATCTCCTTCGTCGTCCTCGCGTTCACTGTCCACGTCGTCGTCGTACGCGTCCTCCCGTTCATCATCCACTTCGTAGTCGACGTGGTCGTCCGTCTCCTCATCTTCCACGTCCGTCACCTCGTCAATGACATCGTCATAAGCGTCCGAGTCGTACGCCTTCAGGTTCTTCTTCGCCGTTTTGGCCGCCGAGTCCAGCTTGAGCTGCTTGAGCTCAGGCTTGAGTTCGCCCTGGGCAGTGAAAATGCCGAAGTAGCCTTCCACAGTGCTGTCGGACTGGGCGTTCGAGATCTTCCACGCCTCGTCAAAGCCGGCGAAGTAGTAGTACTTGAGGTTCTTCTTCTTGGCGAGCTTGTAGAAGTCGGAGAAGAAGCGCTATATCAACATCAGTAACACACACAAATTAGTCACTTGGTCACTCCATGCTCTAAACCCCTGCAAGATGAACTCACCGCCGAGTTGGCTGGCGACGCGTCACTCGCGCCAGCGTGCTTGCCGCCAGAAGCCCAGCCGGTCTCGCCGATCACCACCGACTTCTTGTACTGCTTGGCGGCCGCCTTGACCTTTTTGTAGCGCTTGTAAAAGTGCGCGGCGGCCTTGTTCGCTGCCACTTTCTCCCAAAATGGGAACAGGTTGGCCGACACGAAGTCCACTTCTTGGATCAGGTTAGGGTACTGCAGGTACGTGTCGCCGATGTCGGCGATGGACACCGCCACGTTCAGCTTGGCGTCGGCGCAGATCTTCTTGATCTCCTTGAAGTATCCAATCGCCGTGTCCGCCGTCACGTCCTTGCGGTAGATCGCCTCGCTGCCCACGTGGATGCTGGCGATCGTCTTCTTGTTGATCAGCTTCTTGTTCTTCACCAGCTCGCGAAACTTCTCGCGCTCAGCATCGAAGCTGCCTCTGTCAGGACCGACCCAGAGACCGAGCTCGAGCTTCAGACCCGCAGCGATCACCGCCGGCACGACGGCATTGGCCTGGTCGCAGTCCGTGAGGCTGTACAGACGCACGATGCCCGCGACCTTCTTGAGCTTCTGCAGCTCTGCCTTGATCTGGTCCGCGCCCTTGCACTTCTGCGCTTGCGGCGCCCAGTCCGGACCCGCGCGGATGTTGTAGTTGACGCCGTAGAGCTTGAAGTCTTGCGCGTCCACGGCGCTGAGCGAGGCCGAGAGCGAGGCGAGCAGCACCGCCGCCGCCCACGAGAAAAGACGCACCATCCTGCAGTGGCTTATCGAATGATGCGGTCGAAGGACGCGAAGTGAGTAGGCAGCACAATGCGCGGCAGAGTCAATTGAGCTGCTGACGGACGAAGAGTGATGGTCTAGCATATCAGGTCTCTCAAAACGAATCGCAAAACAGATTTGCCTTTCGAATTCAATATCTACAACAAGGGATGAGTCCCTTACTGATGCTCTTTCTGTCCCTCGTTTTCTTGGAGAGATGGCAACACTGGTGCTTGTGGACCTCCTCACTCGGGAGGGTGAACTGCTAACGACAATGGCGTCGCTGGAGCGTCAGGAGCGGCTCAACCTCACGCGCCTGGAGTCGGTGGTGTACGCCAGTGAACAGCTACTGCGTACGCATGTGAGACGCGAGTTCCAGACGCGGTTTCCGACTCGCGACTGGCGAAACGGCGCCGGTGTCAACGATGCGATTCCGACCCTTGGGTCGTCATTGCCGCCGATGCTACGCAAGCGACTGCTTCACGAACACGCTTCGACGTGGGACGTGACGCTGCTGAACGCCGTGCTGCTCACGCTGCTGGAGAATCACAAAAGCGCCACGGCCAAGGCGCTTCGCCGCGCGTCGTATCAGGTCGTCGCCGTGCGGAACTCGTGCGCGCACGCAGCCGGCGGTCGCGTCACGGAAAAGAGTTTGCCGCCCACTGGAAGACAGCGAGAATCGAGATTAAGACGCTTGGTGGTGACGCAGATGCTGTTATGAGGACTGCGATGCGTGGGGAAGACGCGCAGAATGAAGCGAGTGAGACCACGCCGCTCGTGGCTGCGAAGACACATAAGGAGAAGAGGAAGGAGAGAAAGGAGCTGAGGGACAAGCTGAAGAAGGAGAAGAACGACAAGAAAGAGACCATCCGGACGCATCCGCCGACAAGCGCCGTCAAGTCTCAGAGCACCAAGCCAACGGCGGCGCCAAGAGACACACAGAGTCTGTACTACTACCACGACGCTCTCCAGCACTTCAACAGCTCAACGAGTTACGGCAGCAATCGAGATAACGGCTACAACTCCTCCAGCAAAATGAACCGCAGACTGGGGAATTGGTGGCGAAAGACTTTGAAGAAGGGATCGTGCTGCTGTTCATTCGTTGCGCGGGTCGTCGGCATCGTGGCTGTTGTGTGGCTCTTGTACCACTTCCGAGACTCCACTCTAGTATCACGCGTCATTGCTGCTCTCCAGGGACTCTGGGAATCCATTTGTACTGACTACGACTAGTTGCGGGTCGGTGACGCGCTCCAGGGGCTCTGGGATTCCATTCGCAGTGGCTACGGCGAGCTGCAGCAACGCCTTTACCACCCAGGCGACCCGAGTCTTCGTGGCTCTGACGGCAACGATTCTCGACTCTCTGGACCCTGAGTTTTCACAGGCGCCGCGTCGCACGGAACGCCTGGACCCGAACCCACTCCCCCCACATCAGTCAATCTCATAGTCGCTGGCGTTCTATTCTGAGTGACTTCACTCGCGCGTGACTTGTATCGGCGCCATAGGTCTCTATTAGTATCAGGGCCTGTGTGTGGCTCGTCATATCGTTCGCCAGGGCGTCGGAAATCACAGATTGCAGCCATGAAAGACGACTTCAAGGCGGTCGTGCCGTCGCCCTCGACGCCTTCGAGGCGTGCGACGCCCCAGCAACAGCAGCAGCAGCAACACCTAGGCGCACGCCGCCCCAGCGACCAGGGACGAGCGTCTCCACGGGTGAAAGCCCACGCGACGCGAGATGCCGCAGAGCCAGCTACACCCACGACGCCCTCACCATCCACGCCAGGACGACCGAGTGACAATGACGGCGCGACGTCAACGACGTTCATCACGGCGCTGCTGGCCTCCAAGCTCACGGACGTCACCGCACGCCACCAGCCAGCGGAGCGACGATTGCCACTGCGCCCGCCGTCTCCGCTGGAAGCCGCCGACGCCGATCGTGCCAGAGCGACGACGCTGTCGTCCAATTCACTGCTGTCAACGGAGGCCGCGTTGGCCGCCAACTACGTCGGAGCCAGCGCGCTGAACAAGTTCTGGCGCATGTTCCATCGAGAAGAGGACGTCCACAACCACACTGTGACCACTGGCCCACGCACAGAGACCCCTCCGACCACTAAGCCGTCGGCGCGTGCAACCGCCAAGCCGCTGGTGCTTCCGCTTCTCACAACAGACAGGCCGCGGTCCGCACGATCCACATACCTGGCGGCCGTCCGCAAACTGCACTTGTCGCCAGAGCCCATGGGCATCGTGCGTCGGAGAGCTCCGGACAAAGGCCCTTCGTCCTCCGTGGGCGTCACGACGTCGTCCGTGCTGTCGTGTTCGGGCGGCAGCAGCACGCAGGAGATCAATCTGAGCAGCTACCAAATGGGCGACACGTACGCCACGGCCTTCAGCGAAGGCTTCGCGTTTGTGCCGGGCGTCGAGTCCATCAACCTCGCCAACAACCGCATCAGCGACGTCGTGGCGGCTCGGCTCGTCGTCAACGCACTGCAGTCGCCCGTGGCGTCGACGCTGGAGACGCTCAACCTGTCGCACAACGCGCTGGGTGCCCACGCTGCTCGCGCCGTCGCGGAGCTGCTGAAGACGTCCAAGACGCTCACGACGCTGAATCTCGCGCACAACCAACTCAAAGACCGCGACATCGCCGTGCTGTGCGACGCGCTACAGAAGAACCAGACCATCGCGCGCGTGCACTTGTCCGAGAACCACTTCGGCATCCCAGGTATGGTCGCGATCGCCAAGTTTCTCGAGGAAAACGCCAAGATCGAAGAGGTTTACCTGGCGTGGAACAACATCCGCGGCCTCGGCGCACTCAAGATCGCGGAGGCGCTCAAGTTCCACGCGTCGCTGAGGGCGTTGGACTTGTCGTGGAACGCGCTGGACTCGAACGACCTACTCAAGCCGCGAGCGATCATCACGGCGCTGGCTGATGCGCTGGCCAACAACAAGGTGCTGGTGCATTTGGATCTGTCCAACAACCACTTGGATATGGACGACTGCACGCTGCTGGCCAAGCAGCTCGAGGCCAACCACTCGCTCATCGGACTGCACATGAGCGGCAACTGCGGCGTGATGAACTCACGCGGCTTCCTGATCCCCAAGGAGACCCAGTGTAAGCTCATGGACCAGCACAAGATGTACTCCATCGCTGTGTTCGAAGAGACCATGAGCGAGAGCGGCACGGGCTCACTGCCGCCGCACGTCGCGCCTCTGGTGGACAAGTTCTGCTGGTACTGCGGACTGTGGAGCGAGCACCGCTTCGCGTGGACGCCTCCGCCCGACGAGCTGCCGTCGACCAACGCCGCGAATCTCAGTGTCAAAGTCCATCTCTCGCACGACGATTGGCGTGGTGTCGATATGGACAAACGTGACGACGGCTCCTACAGCGCGTACTGCATCCTACCGCCTGGCAAGACTGAGTACTACCTCACGGTCTCCAATAAGTCCACGGATCCGGCCAGGATCAGCTACCACTTCATCAAGGACAAGCGCCACGTGCGGCTCATGCACATGCAGCACAACCAGCCGAGCGAAGCCGCGACGGTCGGGCAGCTCCAGTGGGTCAACGTGTTGCGGAACGCGCGACGCGAAGGCCGTGACCCGTGCAACACGCTGCAGCCACGGTCAACCGGCAAGATGGGCAACGAGCGCACCACCAAGTGGGACATCAACCGCAGCGTGTTCTCACGACGGCGGCGCGAGTCCGTCCAGCGTAGCTTCGTGGACACGGACGCGTTCGTGCAGAAGGCCTGCAGCGCCGACTGGAAGCAGTGCAAGGTGGATCGGTTCGTAAAGGACGCGACGCGGCGGAAGGAGGTGGAGGCCAGCGTGGCGAAGCACTTCCGCATCATCTCCAACATCTACCGCAAGTACTGCGGCCACAATGTGCTCACGAGCGTCGCGGTGGTCGCATCCGTGACGCCTGCGGCTGCGTTGCAGATCCAGAACGACATGATCTCGGTGCCGTGGAGCGGGTACATGGAGTTCCTGAACGAGTGCCGCATTCTGGACGAGACGTCCGAGTACTGTCGGTACGCTGACCTGGAGAACGTGTTCGTAGCCGCGAATCTGGAGCTCACGCAGGAAGCCAAGGAGAAGGACAATCCGGATCGCAGCCTCACGCGGTTCGAGTTCATGGAGGTCGTCATCCGCATCGCCATCAACAAGTACCACCGCAGTACGGACAGCTCATGCTGGAATTGGATATCGGAGAACGTGGAAGCTCACGTATTTCTGTTGTTGTGTCTGTAGCGAACGTGTGCGACTCGCCAGCCAAGGCCGTGGACAAGCTCGTGCTGGACAACTTGCTGCCCAACTGTCCAGAGGACCCCAACGACTTCCGCTCGCGCTTCTTGTACACAGAGGAGATCAGCGACATCTTCTCGGAGCACATCGTGCTGCTGCAGGACATCTACAACTCGAACATGGGTCGCTACTGCAAGCCAGGCGAGAAGAAGGGCATGCAACTGGTCGAGTTTCTGGGCGTGATGGAGCGGTATCAAGTGTACAGCGACGGCTTCAAGATCCGCGACGTGAAGGAGCCGTTCCTGTCGTGTAAGCTCGTTGTGCTGGACGAGATGGCGACTGTGGGCCACAAGAAGCTGTTCATGACGGACTTTATGGAGCTGCTGGTGCGAGTGGCTGCGCTGCGGTACCCGCCACGGCCGCTGACAGTGCAGGAGGTGGGCAAGAGCCTCGCGAAGCTGTTCGTGAACCACTTTCTCAAGCACGAGTCGCTGCTCGAGCAGTTCCGAGAGACCGTGGACCAGGCGCTCGCCCAGCAGCGGATCGAGGAGTTCGCACAGGCGATCAATGCCCAGAAAGGAAAGGAAAAGAAAGGCGGCAAGAGCAGAGGAGCTGCTGGCGCGAGGAAGACGAGCACGGGTGACGCGCTGCTGGAAGAGGACGACGAGGACGAAAGCGACGACGAAAGCAGCGACGAGGAGGACGAGGTACTGGAGCCAATGGCCAATGCAGGCAGACAGGAGCGAGCTGCGACGCCTACGAGTGACGCAGAGGCTGCTCCTCAAGCGGAGACAACAGTGTTAGAAGTAGTAGTAGAACCTGCAATTGCTCCCAGTAGTACGACGCCAGTGGAGGCGCAGCCGCCAAGCAGCACGGAGACGGTCTCCGCTATCACCACTGAAGCCGCCTCTGGGGAATGAAAGTAACCACAGGAGTGAAGGAAAAAGTGAATGTCTACGGTATACTTCATACAAAATGGCTCTACTTGTGCTTGTCGGCGAGCGCCTTCTGGTAGTCGGCCACCAGCTTCTCCTGCACGTCGCGCGTGACGTAGTCGTGGGTCTTGTACTCCATCGTGAACTCGCCCTTGCCCTGCGTGGACGAGCGCAGGTCGGTCGAGAAGCCGAACATGTTCTGCAGCGGCACGTCGCAGCGCACGACCGTCTGCACTTCGTCGGCCTCGCTCGAGTTGATGAGACCGCGGCGACGGTTGATCTCGGCGATCACCGTGCCCTGGAACTCGTTCGGCACCTCCACCTCGACGGCCATGATCGGCTCGAGCACGGTCGGGTCGGCCTTGGCGAACGCCTGGCGGATAGCCTGGACCATGGCGGTCTTGAAAGCCAGCTCGCTGGAATCCACCGAGTGGGCCTGACCGTCGTTGATCACCACACGCATGCGCTGCACGGGGTGGCCCACGAGCCAGCCCTTCTGCACGGCCTCGAACGTACCCTTCTCGCAAGCGGCGATGTACTCTGGCGGGATGGCGTTACCGATGATATCGTTGACGAACTCGACGTCGGACGCGCTTTCGCCCTCCGGAATCGCCTCCACGTAGCCCACGACACGCGCGTACTGGCCCGAGCCACCGCTCTGCTTACGGTGGAGGTAGTTGAACTCGGCACGGCCACGCACGGTCTCACGGTAGTTGACCTGCGGCGCGCCGGTGGCGACCTCGACGCCGTACTCACGCTTCATGCGCTCGACGTAGATCTGCAGGTGCAGCTCGCCCATGCCCGAGATGATGGTCTCCTTGCTGTCGTCGTCCACGCGCACGCGGAACGTCGGGTCCTCCTTCTGGAAGCGGTTGAGCGCCTTGGAGAAGTTGGCGACCTGCTGCTTGTTGGTGGGCGTCACGGCCAGCGACATGACCGGCTCCGGCACGTGGAGACTCGTCATGGTGTACTTGCCGGCGTTGGTGTCGCAGAACGTGTCCATACTGGCGCACTCGACGCCGAACATGGCCACGACCTCACCAGCAGTCACCTCCTCGACGTCCTGCATCTCGTTCGAGTGCATCTTGACGAGACGCGGCACCTTGATCTTCTTCATGTCCGACATGTTGTAGATGAAGCCGCCACGCTTGAGCGTACCAGAGTACACGCGCATGTACGTGAGCTGACCGAACTTGCCTTCCTCAAGCTTGAACGCCAGCGCCAGCAGCGGCGCCTCCGGCGAGCACGGCACAAGCACCTGCTCCTCGTTCGCGCCCTGGTCCAGCGCGAAGTTCTGGACCTCGGCCGGACCGGGCAGGTACGCCACCACGCCGTCCAGCAGCGGCTGCACGCCGCGGTTCTTGTAGGCCGAGCCCATGAGCACCGGCACGAACTTGTGCGCGATGGTGGCGCGGCGGATCGCGGCCTTGAGCTGCTCGACGCTCGGCTCCTCCTCCATGAGGAACAGCTCGCCGATCTCTTCGTCCACGTCGGCGAGCGTCTCGATCATCTCGGCGCGCTTTTCCTCCGCGAGCGCGAGCACGTCGGCCGGGATGTCGTCCGACTCCTCGATGGTCTCGCCGTTCTCGCCCTTGTTGCGCAGCGCCTTCATGGTCACGAGGTCCACGACGCCCTCGAGGTCGTTCTCACTGCCGATGGGCACCTGCAGCGCCGCGGCGTTGAGCTTGAGCTGCTTGCGGATGTCGCGGATGACCTTCCACGGGTTGGCGCCCATGCGGTCGAGCTTGTTGATGAAGGCAACGCGCGGCACGCCGTAGCGCTTCATCTGCTTGTCCACGGTCAGCGACTGGCTCTGCACGCCCGAGACGCCGCACAAAACGAGCACGCCGCCGTCCAGCACGCGCAGCGCGCGCTCCACTTCGATGGTGAAGTCGACGTGGCCGGGCGTGTCGATGATGTTGATGTTGGACTCCTTCCACGAGCAGTACGTGGCGGCCGACTGGATCGTGATGCCCTTCTCGCGCTCGAGCTCCATCGAGTCCATCTTGGCGCCCACGCCGTCCTTGCCGCGCACGTCGTGGATGGCGTTGATGCGGCCCGTGTAGAACAGGATGCGCTCCGTGAGCGTCGTCTTGCCCGAGTCGATGTGCGCCGAGATACCGATGTTGCGCAGATTGTCCATGTAGCCCTCGGGGATCTTGACGTCCGGCGAGAACGAGCGCAGCTCGGACGCGTCCGTGCTCAGACACGACGAGGCGGTGGCGACGCGGCGCGGCAGAAGCGCGGGCGACGCGCGGCGGCGAGCGGCCGCACGGGTGAGCTGCAGCCAGCGCATGATGAGCAGGACAGGAAGAGCAATGCAATGCGTACGACAGAGGAGAGAGCGGCTCAGCGGACGGACGTGCGTGTGCGGCTGGGATTCGGAGGTGTGCGCGCGTCGCAGATTACGGCGCCCCAGCCATTGGTGGTGTCCAGCAGCTCAGCCTGTCTAAAGCGATGGGTCGCTCGACGATGCGGTTGGACAGGGAAGACTTTTCGTGTCTTTACACATTTGAGGTCTCACGGAACAAAATGATCAAATCGACCAAAGTACGAATCGGGATGTTTACACACCGTTGAAAAGAGGAGATAACGCTCTTTTGCCTCGTGTTGTTTCCAGCGCCAAAACGTTTCACTGGCCCGAGCAATGCCGTTCCAAAGTCAGAGCAATTTTTCGACACGGATTTTCCGATTTTCGGAGAGTGCACAACTAGGGGTAAAACTTCCCAATGAGTCCAGATCTGTTCTCCAATTTACCGAAAACGGCTTGGAATACTGTTGTTTTTCACTTCTATCATCTCACTCAGAAGAGTGCCATGTACGTATTCTCACTTCAGTGACCAGTGGACAAAGGGTCCCCAGTACACTGACACAACCTCAAAATACGCGCCATCTCGTTGAAATGTCACTGATGTCACAAACCTTGAATACATTCGATGGCACTCGGGCACCATCGAAAATCCTCCCCCGTGGAAAGTCCCTCATAAGTACGATTTTGGTTTGATATGGTTTGAAACCCGTTAACTCGAAACAGCATATTGGCTGTTAAGAATCATTACGTTTCATAGGACCTCATTTGCGGCAGCTTCGTCCACCGAACGTCTGGCGCTGCGACGACACGAGATGTGAGGAGGCAGAAGCCAATATTCCCTTTTGAAGGTCACATTTTGACGTTGAAGTCGTCTTTCCGGGCGCAGGAAATGCCAAATTTATCCGATTTTACAGGTGATGCGAAGCGAATCACAGTCATCAAGCTCATTCGCTGCCTCTGTGAATCGAGCACTATCCGATATGTGCTGTACACAACAGGATACAGGATAGTCCTGCTTCTCGATCCTTGCTACAGGCCCTCAGTCGATAATACTGTGGCCTCCATGCTGGCCGCGTGCCAATGTGGGTGGGGTCACTCTACAGGTCTATTATCAATTAAATTCTATGAATCCTGAGGACCCTGGCCTATTCATTGTTTCGGCTTGGAAGACTCAAATGGATCCCTGCGAGGAAGTCGACGAATTTCCAGAGCGTATTGGCCGCCGTGTCTTGGAAGAAGTGCGTTCGTACTGTTCGTCGCGTGCGACGGTCTCCGATGGGATCTCCTTCGTGTCCAGCGTACACACGATGCAAAAGTCGAAGGGCTTGGCCGTGATCGCGGCGTTCGTAGTCTCAATGATGATGTTCCGCGTCGTTGAGCACTTGGAGCACACGCGCTATCAGACAAAAGAGGAACACCAGTTATTAGTATCTGATACCATGCCTATTCCGGACCCGAAATGGGTTCAAAATCCACGGTCTCACCTTGCTGCAGATCTGGCACGTGGAGCCGGACGACGAGAAGAGTCCGCCGAAGCTCTTGTTGCACAGCGCGCAGTTCTTCTCTGAGTCCTGGTCGCCTCGTGAGGCCGACCGCGTCCGCTGGCGCTGAGCTTCCCGCATGCGGAAAAACAGTTTGCGTCGGAACGCCACGTCACAGGCTTCGGTCACCGAAAGCAGCGACTTTGCCGTGTCCTGGACCATCAGCGACTCGGGCGTCGAGCCGTGCGGTTCGACAAAGCACATCATAAATATATCGAGGCGGTTGTCGTCGATCTGGCGGAACAGCGTGCACAGCGAGAACTCGGCCCGCAGCACGGACTGCTCGCGCAGCTCGGGGGCGTCGCGGTGCTGGATAGAGTGGTACATGGACACTCCGATAGGCTCACCAGTACTGAGCTGGGACCCGTGGACCGCCATGAGCATCACAAGGTCTCGATTCGAGATGATCCCAATCGGGTACGATTTGTAGTACCACGTGAGCCCGAGGAACCGGTACGGGTCGTCGAACGTCGGACCTTCCAGCGTATTGAGCACCGCGCTGTCCTCGTTGTTGGTCTTCTGGTACGAGTTGCGAGCCCGCAGCGTGCTCGTATCGTGGAACGTCGTGCCGTACATGGCATCGTCCAGCATCCCTGGCATCGTACCCGTCACCATCATCGTCGGCATGCTCGAGTTAGCGGCCATCGCTGACTGCGGGCCGATCTCCACGGTGCTCCACGACGTGCCTCGCGTCGACTGCGTGAGGTCATTCTCCGACTGCTTACTCGAACTGCGCTCCTTGAACACGCGGATATCCTCCTGCGTACGCACTTCTTTCCACCGCGTCGTGTCGACCTGACGCCTCTCTCGATACAAAAAGTCCTCGTACGACCGCAGGAACTCGCGCTCGAGATCGGCACTCAGCACTCGAAGCTCATGTGCGTCTTCCAGCGAGAGCTGCACGTTTGGTGGGGGCGGTGCCTTGATACGCTTGGACATGGTTGGCCTCCTCCTTCGACTCGACTGAACCCGAACTAATCTGCGGGAATGCCGAACTGGAGGGGAAGGTGTCGATCAGAAAACTTGGACGACTTGCTCGGATGGGTGGCGAGTCGTCGCGTGGCCCACTGTACCAGGGTACCCACGGGGCGTGGGTACCCTGGTACAGTTCAGGACTGCACCCCGAGTCGAGGCCAGACGTGTAACAGAGTAGGCGATCGCCGATCAGCGATCCGTCATCCGTGGTCCGTTGGTGTGGCTCGTCTTGCTCCTGTTTCGCGTCGGATTTCGTCGAGTCAAGGCCACACCGCTGCCACGATCCATCGACCAGAAGCGCACAGAAAACCCAGCACGACAAAGCGACGGGGTGTGGTTCGCGGTTGCTGCCGCTCGCCCGTGCGCAATCGTTGAGCTGTTCGGCTGCTGGCTGCTGGCTGCTGGCAGACAGGCTCGGCTCGGCCTTTGTCCGCCGCCATCTCGCGCCATCCAATCGAACTTGGTGGAAAAGGCGGGATGGGCTTTGCACCGGCGGGCAGTGCACGTGTCGCGCGTGGCACATGGCCAACAGCAGTCACGGCCGTCATCAGAGACTGGACGCGAATGGTTTTGCGACTGTGAGACGCGATACTTGGAGCTTCCCACTGACTGCTCAACTGCAACATACTGTGGAATTGAACCTGCGAAAACGAGTGGATCTAACCAAGAGACGCCAAGGTCTCAGATAAAGTCAGCACGTTTGCCGTGCAGTTCCGACGTACTGAAACCTCACGAGGTTACACAGTCTCTGAGGTCAACCGTTGACGTTGGCACGGCATGGCGTGCAACGTGCTGCTTGGCACGGTACAGTCCTAAGGTGACGCTGTTACTGCAGAAACATCACTGGATACGCGAGGCTGGATCGGCCATTTCTCTTCACTATTCAACGCCACGATGGGATCCAGGACGGCGAGGCGAGGGAGGAATATCATGTCCGGATAGCCATCGTGCTTGCGTTACTAATACAGTACTCGAAATACCCAGCAAGTTCTGCCATAGTTAGTCTCCACTCGTGCACGATCCACCGGAGATTCACCGGGCGGATGTGTGACGCCGCTCAGGGATCCACTCTAATAGTGCAACGCGCTTCTCGGGTGGGTGCGGACACCCAATCGGAGGTGATCCCATCTTCCCAACTTCAACATCCCCCGGTGCACGTCGTCGGTTGTGGTTGTTGTTGGAATCCAACTTGGTTGCCTCGCTCGCTCCTCACTTTCAGACAGCGAGAACCAAGGTCACACACCATTCAAACTCAAACCCCTTCAAAAGACCTTAAGTTGTTTTCCACGAAATCGATTGTCGATTTTCCACGATGACATCAAGAACGCGAAGTGGCTGCGTTCTCTTTGTCGACATCGTCACGACTTGAGTCACATGAGCTGAGGTTTACTAAAATAGACATTTCGGGACCTTGCCACGTGACTGACTGAATGGCTTGGAGCAGAATGGAGTCTGTCGCAAATGTAATGTACAGACCTCTACGCTGCATACTGTTCAGTGCCGTCGCTTTGCGTTGCATCCCAGCAATGATCTGCATCACAGCGACTGCGTGTGCATGCATTTAGCCAACAACCAACAATAATGCGTGATTGCGTGGTTGGCTACACATCCGAGAACAGCAGTTCGCTGGCCTGCTGTTCTCTTTCGCCCAGATTGGGACGACGCCCTGCCTGTGAGGCTTCTCTCCCTCTCGCTTTCTTCTCTCTCCTCCTCCTCCTTCCTCCTGTCCGCTCCTGACGATTTCGGCCACTTCTGCAGTGTCTTCTGCTGCGGCGTTTAACATGACGAAGACGGTCTCCGGTATCGCGCTACCCAGGCTCCAGCTCACGGAGCAGGACGAGTTCGCGCTGCGTCAGTTGGGTGCGCAACTGCAGCGAGAGATCGTGAGCCAGTACGAGGCATTCGTGTTCCAGGCGAGGCAGCGCGTGGACTCGAACCGATGGAAACACGTGCGTTCGGACGGCGACATGCAGGCGTATCGTGAGCGGAAGAGCGCTCTCAAAAGAGACCTTCTCCACCTGGAGATCCACAAGCGAGGCTACGCGAACAGCGGCCACGACGCCCAGCGAACATCAACTAGACGCGAACGCCACCCGCAGGCCACGATGGCCATCGAAGCCCAACGACGACGCGTGCTCGTCACGGGCATCCAGGCCGGCACAGTCGACGATCTCATGTTCGGGTCTTCGCTTCAAGATGAAGAGTCGTTCAAGGCCGTCTGGGAGACCCACACGGGCAAGGACGCCGTGGAGAAGATCGCTGTGCTCGCCAAGATGGAAGACGCGTCCGTGGAGGACCCGTACCGATTCGTGGGCGTCACGTGGCTGCTTCGTACGTTCCCAGTGCCCAGCTCGATGATGAACCAGCGGGACTTCCTCACGTTCACGGACTCGCATCTCTCCAAGCTCAGCAACGGCGAGCGCGTGGGCATCTCCGTCGCGCACTCGATCCAGCACCGCGATCTCGCAGAGCTTCGTGAGTTTGATACTGTACGAGCCACTTCGTCCGTGCTTCGCGTGTTCCGCCAGATCGACGCGCACCGAGTGGAAGTGTACATGACCCACTTTCTCGACACCAAGGGCTGCACGCCCGAGGCGTTTACGCTGTCCGAGTCGCTCGGGTACATGCTGCCGTGCGCTGGGTACTATGCTGACGAAAGCTTCCGTAAGAAGCTCCGCTGGATGATGCGTCGCCGTGAGCGACCGCGGTTCGACTCGGCCATGAGCGACTCCATTGAGCCCATGAGCTCAGGCAGCAACGACCAGTGCGAGCTCTGTTCCAAGACCATCGGCAAGCTCTTCTCTGGCTCGGGCACGTCCTGCGAGCTGTGCTACAAGCGTGTTTGCTCTCGATGCAGCGTCTCCCAGCACCTAACAGCGAGAGCTCCTCGGTCAGCGGGCAAGAAGAAGCCCTCGGACTTCTGCGTCGAGTGTATACTCCAAGCCAAGTCGACGTCGACGCTTGCGGTGGCCCAAGAAGAACTCAAACGTCGCAGTCGCAGCAGCGTGAGGACCAGCACATCAAGTCGCAGCAGCAGCAGTCCGCAGACACAGTTCAGCCACAGTAGCGACGAGCCTCGCTCTCGCGTCAAGACCGTCCTTATATCCGGCGAGTACTAGCAGGTATGGTCTCCAATATGATAGGATATTATGGCAAAACTGGCTTCGAGTCTTGCGCATTTCCATGGTCTTGGCGTTTGGATGTGGACAGGAAGCCAGGCGTGGATCGCCCAAAAGGGAAGCGCCAGTGTGGAGGACAATACTGAGACTGGAAGAGGTGACCTGAGACCGACACCCGGGAAAGTACAGTACTCGGCCTTGGAGAAAGTCCGCACCATCTTCTCGTTCTCGATTATGGCGTGGGTGAGTTGTTGATTTTGGTGTCGTGCAACTGCTGTTCGGAATTCCCTTAAGCTGATCAGCAAATCGTGGCCTGGCAGGACTCCTGCCAGGTCTCGGCTGCGTCTGCGAGTGAGAGTTACAGGGTTCACCGTAGGTACCTCCCGCGTGATTAACTGGAGCTCTGCTGTGAGTCACGAGTCTTGCGTGGCGTCATTGATTGTGCGCGAGGCTTTGAAGATGTTGAGGCGGATAGCCTGGATGCATTCTGAACAGGCCCGCGGCACGACGCAATACAGACAACGAGAAGCAGTCCCGTGGTGAGGCCGTCAACATCTTCCT